>JAKSZP010016536.1:0-32439 GCA_022478985.1 Massospora cicadina | reverse complement strand
AGTTAAAACTCCTGCACCAATTAACACATGGGCTTCTGCTGAAATTTGATCAGAATACTCAGTGAGGGTCTCATTATGTTGAAACCCAATAATTAGGAATTCAGCCTTATGTTGCGCCATTTTTGAAGTTCCTCCAAACAACCACAGCACAGTATCCTTCGCTTTTTGATAGATAATGGAACTGTTGGGAAGATAGCAAGTAATTTGGTTGGCACTTTCAACATTCAGGGTTGACATTAGTAATTTGGCTTTATGCCGATATGAAGCTCCTTCTACTGCAAACTCAAATTGATAAAAGAATCCATGGATGTTCCCATCACAATTAAACAGAGGCAGCTTATCAATACAACATTATTGCAGAAGCTTCTTCTTCCATTTAAGCACAGCGCCAGGACAAGCTTGAGTTCTGCATATTTAACAGTTGCAGTGTTTTGAGATGATTCCTCTCCAAAGCAAACCTGATATGACATGATTAACAACTGAGGAACTTTTATCAGTTTATGTTATTGATCAATGGGCCCCCTGTAGTGAGCACCACTGTTATAAAATTGGCGTTATTGTTGAGATATGCCATAAATGGTTTTTCACAGGGTTCAACCCAATGAGCAATAGGACCAATAATATGAGGATTGTTGCCCTTGAAACAACAGAAATAAACTTATTTAATAAATATGGATCACTTGCTCCCACTATACACTTTTTATTTAATATAATAACTACAACATATCCTTCATTACTCCGCTCACTCTAAACTATTAACAACCTCCTTTCTCAATCATCTCATCTCACTTATATCATAGTAACTTCTGATGATACCGCTTTCATGGCTTAGTAATCCACTTCACCATATCACATTGGTTCCACCAATACTTCATTTGTTAATTTCACAATCACCTAATTTGAGGCAAGTTTCCAACAACCCAATATCGCCTCATTTTGAGGCGCTCAAATAATCATACTCATATCAAACTCGGTGAATCCATCCATTCCACCATATCAACTTAGGGCTTATCATCCAGTCATATCAGAATTGTGACAAATGGGAATCAGTTACTATTCCATAAGCCTTCATAAAGATCAGCTGTTGTTCAAGCCACTCATAAGGTTGTCAGGCATGGAGGCCTGTGAAAAACAACTGACCATACTTTCAAGTAAGACTATGGGAGTCAATCAACTATGATGTCACCAATTATCTAGCTTGTTGTGTGGAGTGCCAGCTGCAAAAGCCACATAAGAATACAACTGGATACCAACTGGTCTTCCCTGGATTTGCCTGGCATATGGTGTCCATTGACATGATGGGACCTCTAACAATGAGCACAGGGGGAGTCAAGTACATAATAGTTGCAATCGACCATCTGACAAGATAGGTTGAGATGAAGGCTCTGGCAAAAGTGGATGCTATTAGCACCGCGAAGTTCATCATGTATCAAGTAGTATACTAACATGGATGCCCGCAGGTCCTGCTTAGCAACAATGGGACAAACTTCATATATCATGTGATCCCACAGTTGAATGAGATAATGGGGATCTGAGGAGTTGTGTCTGACCCCTACTGGACAGAGACAAATGGACTGGTAGAACAAGTTAATGAAACACTGGCCATGATGCTGAGGAAGCTGGTCGCAGGAAAAACTTCCGTGTGGGTAAAGTACCTGAGTTTGGTGACATTCACCTACAATATCAGTTATCATATGGCGATGGGAAAAATTCCATTTGAATTGCTATACAGGAGGAAGGCCGCGTTGCCGCTGATTTTATATTTGGTGGTGAAACCAACATTGGTGATGAGTGTTAAACAGTACTTGAACCAAATGGATGTTTTTCTTGATCAAAATGTAATCACAAGCATTTGATACTACATTGAAGCAAAGGATATGAGCAGAGTTGAAGGACAATAAGAACCAATGGGCTTATCAGAATATTGAATAGGCGCAAAAGTTGTCTAGTGTGATACACATGGTTTTGGGAGTAGAAACAAACTGGATGTGTTGTGGTCAGGTTTGTTTAAGATTATCGCCAAGATGGTGACAGATGCCTATTCCATCAAGAACCTCTTGGATGGAAGAGTAGTAAATTGTTACATGCTAAGTATTTGAAGTGATGGATCAATGAAAAAATAACAAAAAAAGAGTTCCTGAAGGAACGCTGATGCATTAAGTTAATTATGTCCTAATGATTAGGTCAAGTCCAAAAAAAGGACCTTTTTTTTTTTTTAGTACTAGATGGTCCTTTTTTTAAGAAACAACAATAATATTTTTTTTTAGTTAAAAAGTACATGATCACAATGGGGCTTCGAACCCAGGTCACCAGCTTCCCCAACTAAGCGCTTTACCACTTAGCTACGAAGCCTTCAAAAAAAAAAAAAAAAAAAAAAAAAGGACCTTTTAACCAATCTAGATGGTTAAGTCCTTAAAAAGGACCTTTGAACCATTGAAAACTGGTAGGTGTAATAATACCTAGGATCCAGTTGGGGAAAAATTTTAAAAAAGATGGACCGCTTAAAAAAACAAGGTCAAGCCCCATGGAAAAAAGAAGAAAAAATAAAAGATTGATACAGATATTGGGAAAAATATTATAAACCCTCATAGAAAAATCAATGTATTTTTATAATTTTTATTTTTTTATTGATTATCCTCAATTTGGGGATGATTCTGCCTATGTCACCTCTTGAGGGAGGGAGAATGGATTTCTGTAGGAATGTATAATCCATTGAAACTATGTGAGATTGGACGCTAGCAAGGGCTAAACCTACACAAAACCAAGCTTTTTGAGCAGATGCAGAGCCCTGTGAGAAAGTGGCTAATGGAAGGGAAATTGAGATGTCAGAAGAAGCCAAACGCAAAACCCCAGAGTGGGGAGGGAAGCAACAGTACAGGAAGAGGCAGTTGGCAAATAACCTCAAGTAATCCTGATATGGTACCAGAGCTGGAAGATTAGTATTGAGCACTTGCCAATGGGCTTCATCAAGAACACCAGACATATGGGCTGGCAGCAAACAAGGGATGCTAGATGGAGGTTGCCAAATCATGCCCCCTAATAAAGCCATCAGTGGAAGATAACATTAGGAAGCACCAGAAATGAGATAGTTGTGCAAGGAGCAAGTGGCATCCTGCAAGTGATGGCTATGAGCTTCTCAGAAGCTGAAGCAGAAGGAGCGATGGAAGCTAGGAGAGGCTGGAAGCTTTGTGGCCCAACTTTGAAAAATTTGGACAGCAAAGAAAAGAGCATAAGTTATGATATCTGATCTAGGATGTTCTCAACATTGGAGTGATTCAGTGCTATGGATAAAGCCTTGGTGACTTGGGCTCTCAATTCTGCATAGGGAGTTTGAAATGAATGCTGTTGCCAATGGTGAGTTTGGTGGCCAAGAAAGCTGATTTGTAATACTGTCTGAGTCAGAAGAGGAACTCAGAAAGCAAGTTTGACCCAGCCAGAAAGGAACAATCAGGAACAAAGGGCATATTTCTGGAGCATCTATGATGATGTTTGGTGCATCTGCAAAATGATCTGAATCCAAGAGAGTTTCAAAATCTAACTCTGGAATCAACGACAGAGGGAAAATCAGCTGAGAATCATTTGAGACAATCCCTAGCCTGGTTTCAGAAGGGTTGGTTACTGTTTCCAGTAGTTCCATGGAAGGACTAGCCACTAGTGTCAAACTAAGCGTATGAGTCCTGGAGAGACAATAGAAGAGGTTCCGTTGTGCAACCCAACTCATCTTCTGGAAGAGCCAAAGATCTTTATCAGACAAATTGTTGAGCAGCTGTTGGTACCATGACTTGGAATTTAACATATGAGCTGGACAAGAGGGGTGATGTCAGACTTATATGATAGTTGACATTATGCACTCTACAATCAATTAAGCTCCAATTTCAGAGAAATTAATCTCAAAATTAATGGGATAAACTCTCTAGAGAAGAATTAAGAATGATATGAGCCAAGAGGTTATGAGAAGAAAATAATAAGGGCAAACTCAATTAAGCATTCTTAATTGGGCCACAAAACAAACATTGATGGCAAGAGTCTCCTGTCAAGGATGAGGAGAAAATCAGGAAATCAAGGATTCTGGACCAAGAATTCTGAATATGACAGAAGGTCATATGCCCCAAAGGGAGAAAACTGGATCCCTCAATTAATATTGTCACAAGTAAATTGATCAGCCTGGCACAACAGTAGAACATGGGGACTGTGCTCTGAGTAAGCAGTAGTGAGGAAAAAGAGGAAGAGAGCTGCATGCTGAAGGTCATCATACTCCACTTGAGCAAATGAAGTATTTGACTAGTGTCTGAAGCAGTGTTCTCCTGCCTCAGTCCTTTTCTTGCAGAAAACTAGGCAAAAGGGGGGATGTGTTGGGATTTTTGCCCATATTCTCAGCCAGCTAGATTACCAGGAACTGCTAGGGGATAATTTCCTAATGTGAGGTGAATTGGAAATCAGCTGACCCTGATTTCAGGGTAACTATGTTTGGGGGACTTTAAAGCATTTGCCTAGTTGGATCCATTGGGTATTGATCCACACAAATGCTTAAGATCTTGTTGGGAAGAATTGCCAACAAAATTAGGGGCATCTGTTAGTTGATTAACTATCAGATGTACCAATTGAGTTTGGTTTAGGTTTCATCACTAACTAATTGGGAATAAAAGGAGTAAGTTTTGAGGCGAGTGATTTCATATGCAACTAGCAAATCAATCAGTTGGTCTGTAACCTGCCTTAATGGGTAACATGTCATGGTTGGATGACATTATAGTAGGAACTGATGCTAGAAATAAGGCTGGGTGACAGGAGGCCCAGAAGGTGAAACTTCAGGCTCTTCCTGACCTGAAACACACCTTAGATTAACGCTGGGTGCAAGCCAAGCATGCCCAGGTTGATACTAATGGGGTGCAAAACGCCCAGCCTCTGATCTTGGCCCAGGCACTAAAATAAACAATTTACGCTATAAATGATGATGGTCTAATTTGGTTTATTGGAGAGCAAGAGTTCGAGTCCCACTTTAGTTATGAAATTTTGAGCTCAGGTAAAATACAGCTTCAATTGATTACTCGAGTGAGGGCACTTTTGGTGTATTTTACTAAAACAGATGGAAGCGTTTGTTTATTATAGTGTCAAGGCTTGGGCGCACTTCCGCAGAACCTGAATTTCTCCAGTCCACTTTAAATATGTTTTTGCAACTAACACTCCTTGTTGGTCGACTTTTCTTAAATAAAAATACCCATTTTTTATGTTTTACTTATGGTTCCTTGGGCTAACCTGGTGGCGGACCTCCTTGGGGAGGTCTCTAACTATGTGGGCCACTACCTTCTATCACAATTTACCAAAATCCCAGGGGCTCCCTTGGGCTGCCCAGGTCCCCTCCAGATTGAAGCACCCAAGCTCCCTGACACCAAGTTACACTTGATTATGGACTCCCCTCTGGGGTCCACTCAAGTTGTTATGTTTCTATCTTATCTGGTCTTATATGTTGCGTTTTACACCCTGGCCTGGGGTACCTTTGGCACAGGCACCATTCGAGGTGTCTTCTTACCCTTTTTCTTAACAGCTAGTTCCCTAGCAATGTGGTTTTGCATTCCACATCACCTTGCTGGGAACAAGAGAGTTACAGAAACTCTCTTGACATTAGTTGACCAACCTTTTTATTATACGTGCATAAGAATTATCCATGTGGGAATTTCATTATTAGTAAATTGGGTGCGCTGGCCATTTGTCACTGCCACGATGGTGCTCACCACTGTTTTCTCATTTGTTTTTGTATTGGTGCATCTTGGCGTTATTCTTTCAATTACCAATTGGGAAGTGCCCACCCTTCCTGCTTGTACCTGGTGGTCTCAGACTTTTTGCAATCCTAGTATTGTGATTCCCCACCTTTCTCCTGAGATTTACTCAGAAATTCATCAGGCTTTAGCTTCCCTTGAGCCAAAACCCGCGTTAGGAAAAAACAATTTGTCTAGTTCACATCTGCTTTTGCAAGGAGTGGATCTGTTGTCCCAGTTGTCTCCCGAGGCGGGTGACTGGGTTTTTGTGGTACTCCGCACACAGCCGCTCTTGTGGAGGGCAATAGGGGGTTTGGAACAGGTCTTGGAGCAGAATTGACCTGATGAAGCATCCCTCCATTCCTTCTTTGAGTTCAGTTCTCTGCATCAAGCGGGTTGTCTGATGAAAGTATACTTGAGTGAATTCTACAAAAAGCCCAGGCTTTGCCATTAACTGACAAAGTTAAAATGTCATTTCTCCATTCAACCTTGGACATATCAATGCAAAACTCCCCGATTTGGCAGTCACCTCCTTCCAAATATGATCATCTTGTCAAAACCCTTTGGTGTAGTTTCTCCACCCCAACCTGGAAGGGGCCAAGTAAAATTGGCCATCATTGGATCAAATCATATAAATATGGAAGCCAAAAAGTCACGTGCGCCTCTGGAAATGAGGGAATCTGATCCTTCTAATCCTTCTACTTCTTCTAAATTTGGAACTGTACAGGGGTCTAGCCCTGAGAATGAAGTAAAGGTTTCATATGATTCTGCCATGATGATGTCACCCATGGTCATCCCTATAAATAGTGCTTCCTCAACTAGTGATTTTTCCTTGAAGCGTGAGATGCTTCCCACTGATTTCCTCCCCATCTCAGCAGAAATCGGGAACATTGGAGGGTCCAAATCTGAATTTAGCAAAAAAAGGTTTCCATTATTGTTTTCTCTCCACAACACATTTCTGAGGTGCATGCTGAGGCATCAGCTCTAGGATTGGGGGTGGTGGTATGATAGTAAAGCACACTGAACCCTCAGAGTGAGTATGGGTTTGTTAGAACTGGAAAACGCGTTTTATAATGCAAACAATTTATCCCAAACTGAACCATTTATTTACTCTTATGGTCTGGATGAGGACCCCATTTCAGTATATCAGATTACTCCTGAGAACCCTCGTTTGACCCCTACCATGATTAGGGGCTCTCAGGAAGTGGAAAAGGAACTTCGTTATAAATATAAAGATGTGTATGCACCTGTATAAGGTGTGGTGGGATATGTGGCCTCAGTAGTAAGAGTGGCCCACTATCCCTCCCCCTTCTATGATTCCAAAACATACCCTGATGGCTTGTTCAAGCCAGAGGAAGAATTTTCTGGTGAGTTGATGGCGTTTTCTGCTTTGAATAAATCCCATTCTGGATACTTCTTGTTGACTGCTACCCTTACATCCTCTTATGGAAAGTTCAGCACAACTATTTTGGTGGATACTGGTGCCTCAAATAATTTTATTGACCAAACCCTTGCTGACTACCTTGAGTTGAGTTACTCACCAGGTGGTATGGTTAGAGGTGGGGCATCTCAAGGTATCCCCACACTGAACATCATGGAGTCAGTCAATTTCCAGGTAGGTTCTTATCTATTTTCTGACCAGTTTCAAGCTATCAGAAACCTCTTGTTTCCCATCATTTTGGGTGTTGAGTGGTGGCGGAAGTTTGACTTCAGAACAAATTTAAAATAAACACTTTATCCTTGTCTTTGACAAATGGTCACCAGTTGATTGTTCCTCTATCTGAGGAGAACGGCCAAGGCAAATTATCCCATTAGCCCAATGTTCCCAGTCCATATCTTGCCCCTTTGCTGAAGCCCACTATGGGACTTTCCTTACCTTCTTGTTTGGAGGAGTTGGCATCTTTTTTGATGCAGCTTCAGCTAGTACACTACCAGAACATTCCGAGTTTATTTGTGAATTTAAACTTACTGTAGATCTGGTGCGTATTTCTTCCCCATATACCCATTGACTGTCCAGGAGGAAGAGGTTTTAGATGTATGGGTGAAGGAGCAGTTGGCCAAAGGTGCCATCTTTCAGCGTACCTCCCCTGTTTGCTCCCCACTGCTCTTTGTGGAGAAGGCTGATGGAACTTTATGTCCATGTGTCAATTATATAAATTTAAACAATGTGACTGTACCTGACCTCCATCCTATCCCTTTAGATTCCCAGATTGCGCGCTATGTGGAGAAGTCGAAGGTCTTCTCCAAGCTGGACCGCCTCAATGCGTTCAATCAAATCCAGATAAAGAAGGTCCAGGAATGGTTAACCGCATTTTGCACCAGAAAAGGAATTTTCCAGTTCCAGGTTATGCCCTTTGGGCTTAAGAATGCCCCTGCCATCTTTCAACGCCGCATTGATGCTGTGTTGGGAGACTTGTTGGGGGTATGTGCGGTTGCCTACATGGATGACATTCTGGTGTTTTCCCTCGATCATGAGACACATGCAGTACACCTTTGACAAGTAGTGGAGAGATTGAGGGCCGCTTTCCTTACCCTCAAGCTTAGTAAATGCAAATTCTTCAAGTCCCAGGTTACTTTTCTGGGCAACGTCATTTTTGACCAGGGCCATATGATAACTCCAGACAAGGAGAAGGCTATTCGTGAGTGGCCTATCCCCACCTCTGTCAAGGAACTGAGGAGCTTTTTGGGGACGTGTACGTTCCTCAAGAAGTTCACACCCAATCTCTCCGAGGTGGCAGCTCCCTTATATAAGGCTAGCGGGGCCAAGGTGCTTCATTGGTCCCCCATTTTGGAGGATGCTTTCCAAGCGGTGAAGTGCATCTTGTTATCCACATCCA
The DNA here is from genome assembly GCA_022478985.1 of Massospora cicadina. Taxonomy (NCBI): domain Eukaryota; kingdom Fungi; phylum Entomophthoromycota; class Entomophthoromycetes; order Entomophthorales; family Entomophthoraceae; genus Massospora; species Massospora cicadina. The sequence continues at coordinate 23,849 of JAKSZP010016536.1, read as the reverse complement.
TCCTTCGCCATGTTGATCCTGCAAAGGAGTTCATTGTGTCCTCAGATGCTTCCAACTTTGCCATTGCAGCTGCCCTGTTACAGGTGGGTGAAGATGGGTCTGAGCATCCCATGGGATATTTTTCTAGGAAAATGTCTCTGCATGAGTTAAATTACGCTGTATATGACAAGGAGTTATTAGCAATGATAGAGGCGCTGATTTATTGGCGTCACCATTTACATGGCTCTTCCCAACCATTATGAGTACGCACAGACCACCAAGCCCTGTTGTACTACCATGCTCCACATGTTCTAACACCACATCAGACCCGTTGGTATGAGACCCTTGCCCTATTTACATTTTCCTATGAGTTCACCAAGGGCAAGGAGAATGGTTTGGCGGATGCTTTGAGCCGCAACCCTGCTTTGGCTCCCAATCAAAAGGAGGTAGAGATTCACAACACCCTGTTGATGATTCCACCAAGTAGAATTCTGCCTCAACTTCCTAAGTTCACGGTACATATGCCAGCGCTCATGCCTTTAGAAAAGGCAGCAGAATATAGCATGTTTAGGAAGGTAGTTCTTTCTCAGCCATTATCAGCTGAATATGCTGTTGTTCTCACTAAGAGCGCCCTGAATCAGGAGGACTTATCCAGGGGTTATTACATGAAGGATGAGATGGTGTGGTTTCAGGGGCGCCTATGGGTTCCTGCTGGACCACTACGCCTGGAGATCATCCAGGACCATCATGACGGAATCACTGTTGGTCATCCTGGAAAAGCAAAGACCTTGGAGTTGATACAACGCATTTAGAATTGGAAGGGCTTGCCTGTTCAGGTAGGGTGGTACTGTAAAGAGTGCCTGATCTGCAATCAAATGAAACCCAATTGGCAACCTTTAGCAGGGTTGCTGGTACCAGTCCAAAAGGCTGAAGGGCCCTGAACTTCCCTATCAGTGGATTTCGTTGTGGAGTTACCCGTTTCAGATGGGTATGATGCAATCATGGTGGTGGTGGACCACTTTACAAAGTTCGCCCACTTTATTCCTTGCAGAACAACTGTAACTGCCACTGAAATGGCCAGGCTCTTCGTCACCCATGTATTTGCGCTTCATGGGGTTCCTCAAGAAATCATTTTTGACTAGGGACCCCAGTTCACCTCCATCTTTTGGGAAGAGTTGTGTAAAACTCTTCAGATCTGCCCCTGCCATTCAACTGCTTATCACCCCAATCAGATGGGCAGACTGAGCGAGTGAACCAGTGCTTGGAACAATTTCTGCGTTGTTACACCACCGCAGATCATTCAGATTGGGTTCCTCACCTTCCTATGGCCCAGTTTAGCTACAACAACACTTTGCATTCATCAATGGGTTGTTCACCTTTTTTTGCTAACCACAGCTTTAACCCTGCTTTTAACATGGAGCCTAGTTGTGGTTCCAAAGTGGAAGCAGTGCTGGACTTTGCTAAGACTCTCAAAAAGGTCCATCAAGGGGTGTCCACAAGTTTGGAGGCAGCTATGCTGGTTTATAAGGAAAATGCTGATGGAAAGCGCCTAGTGGGTCCAGCATACAAGGAAGGGGATCTTGTGATGCTTGATGCTCGCAACATCCCTATCAAGCAGCCATGCAAGAAACTGGGTCCAAAGAGGATTGGTCCTTACCGTGTAGTTAGAAAGATGGGACATGCCTCATACCAGTTGGATCTTCCCTCCGCGTTTTGGATCTTCTCCATCTTACATGAAAGCAAGTTGACCCTGTTTGAGGGCCCTCCTCCTGTGACTCCTGAGGCTTATCTTGTGGATGGGGCACCATAATGGGAAGTGGAGGAAATAGTAGCCTCCCGCTGGGTTAAGCGACACCTTGAGTACTTGGTATCTTGGAAAGGGTTTGACACAGCAGAGAACAGTTGGGTGCCAGCACGGGATTGTGTACATGCCCAAGACCTGATTGAATCATTTCATAATTGTTTCCCTGAAGCTGCAGGATCTCAGCCTAAGCCAGCAGTTGCTGCTATGAAGTTGCCGCCAGCATTTAAGAACTTCTCCTTAGCAAACGCTCCTGGAGAAGGGGTGGAGCCCAAGAAGGAGGAGAGGGTAATGTCATGGTTGGATGACATTATAGTAGGAACTGATGCTAAAGATAAGGCTGGGCGACAGGAGGCCCAGAAGGTGAAACTTCAGGCTCTTTCTGACCTGAAACACACCTTAGATTAACGCTGGGTGCAAGCCAAGAATGCCCAGGTTGGTACTAATGGGGTGCAAAATGCCCAGCCTCTGATCTCAGCCCAGGCACTAAAATGAACAATTTATGCTATAAATGATGATGGTTTGATTCAGTTTATTGGAGAGCAAGGGTTTGAGTCACACTTTAGTTATGAAATTTTGAGCTTGAGTAAAATACGGCTTTAATCAATTACTCAAGTGAAGGCACTTTCAGTGTATTTTACTAAAATGGATGGAAGCGTTTGTTTATTATAGTGTCAAGGCTTGGGCACACTTCCGCAGAACCTGAATTTCTCCAGTCCACTTTAAATATGTTTTTGCAACCAACACTCCTTGTTGGTCGACTTTTCTTAAATAAAAATACCCATTTTTTACGTTTTACTTATGGTTCCTTGGGCTAACCTGGTGGCGGACCTCCTTGGGGAGGTCTCCAACTATGTGGGCTACTACCTTCTATCACAATTTACCAAAATCCCAGGGGCTCCCTTGGGCTGCCCAGGTCCCCTCCAGATTGAGGCACCCAAGCTCCCTGACACCAAGTTACACTTGATTAAAGACTCCCCTCTGGGGTCCACTCAAGTTGTTATGTTTCTATCTTATCTGGTCTTATATGTTGCGTTTTGCACCCTGGCCTGGGGTACCTTTGGCACAGGCACCATTTGAGGTGTCTTCTTACCCTTTTTATTAACAGCTAGTTCCCTAGCAATGTGGTTTTGCATCCCACATCACCTTGCTGGGAATGAGAGTTACAGACACTCTCTTGATATAACAAGTCCCATTACCTAAGCAGGTCACTTGACAAATATGGTTGGTTCACTTGGATCAAGAGTAAAACGTTAGGGACACGTTTTCCAACTCTTTCCATTTTAGGTTTTGAGGATGTCTAACAACAGAATCCTAGCCAGGATGGGGAAGACCATCGCTGATGAGATGAGATGGGTGATTCAATGGCAATGGCTGCTGTTTCATCAAAGAGATATCAACTGAGGGTTGGATAGCTGAATCCCCCACTATAAATTCCCTAGAATTCACTTATAATAAAAAACAGTTTATACAGTATACATTAAATATACCAGTTTAGTAAACTTTATCAGCATCTATTTTTTCTATTTTTTTACCAGGGATATTATTGCTATGTGCAATAATTGGGAGACTCTTTAAGGATTAGTAAGGATCTGAGCAGAGATCTAGAGAAGAAGTGGAATCAAATTGGGGATTGCTGCTGACTGTGTATTGAACCAGATAAACTATCAACAGAAATCTAAGAGAAGATTAGTTTAGATGATATGAGGGAATGAATCCCTATTTTGAGACATCACAAGTATTTTGAGCAGAAATACTGACCAAGAATTGGGCTGAGATCTAGGACTTCCATACAACTACAGATAATAGTCATCATACTATTATCAACCAATTATATCAATAACTATACAATGCAGAAAAATTGCACAAAAACTGAACCTGTGCAAATAATAAGTTTATAGGGGTTATTGGCTGATAATAATCAAGACCTATAAATTTTTACATATGTCCTATAGCTGGGGGGTATGTTCAAAATCCAGGAAAGTATGAGATCATAGCATGATAAGCTTAAAATTATTGTAGATGGCTATTGTTTTGCATAATTTGATCAATAAAATCAGCTAGATTTAATAAAATGAGTTATTGTAGATGGCAATCAGTAATTTAGCATAGATTGTTTAATAAAATCAACTTGATTTGATAAAGTAAATTATTGTAGATGGTTATATTAAATATAGCATGAATTGACTAATAAAATCAACCAAATAAATAAAATGAGGTAATATAGATAGATATCAGAAAGTTTACCATTTAATTGACTAATAAAATCAGCTAAAAAGAATGAATAAATTATAAAAACCAACTTTATGTCTGAAACATTGGACCAATTAAATCAAATGAACAATTATGTATATATGTATATCATAGAATATTTGTGTCAAGTTTATTTGAGATTAGTAAGTAGTTTAGGAGTAGAGGTTGAAATAAACATTTATTTATGATGATTTTATTTATAAGATGACTAGCGGAGTTACCCGTTCTTCGCTACAGTGTCTATAGTATTTCAGGTGATTCGAATTAATTTAGATTTTATATATAGCTAAGCAATAACTACTCGGCCAAATCTAATTGCTCAATCGAAGCAACCAAAACCACCAACCACTCAGCTAAAACTAACTGAACTTATCAAATCAACCAATATCTAATCACCCCCAAAGCTAAACTGTATCCTATCGATTCGACCAAAAACCATCAACCCACTCGGCCAAACAAAAAAACCTATCGAATCAATCAGATTCTAAATTATTTTAGTTTTTATATTGGTGGATAGCTATCAATAAGTTCAGAAACCATTAAATCTATTAAAAATTCCAACCTCCAACCACTTAGCTAAAATCAAATAAGCCTGCCAATTCAACTAAACCATTAATCAATTACGTGAAACTATTGAGCCTATCGAATCAACCAAAAAATAAACCACCCAGCAAAAACCTATTATTTTTTAGTACTAGATGGTACAAAAAAACTTATTATTGAACTTACAAAACAGCCAAAACCTACCAACCCCTTATCAAAACCTATGAAGAATTGAGATAAATGAATATGAAAATACCCAGCCAAATTGCTATCTAATTACCATTATACATATACGTTCTAGATCTTATATAGAACTGACATTAAAAGTTAAGTGTGATTTTATTAAAAAAGTATATTACTATCCCCAGATTTTATAAAGTATTGTGCCAAGTTTGGTGATTTTTGATTATTTGCTCGAGATAATGCATCTATATAAAGAAATTAACTGACTAATACTTTTGTAAATAAAATTTTAGACTAATTCCTATTGATACCCAGTTTAGTATAGATTTGTTTGTGGGCTTAAAGTTTATCTAATAATCTTATATTTTATGACCATCTAGTACTAAAAAAAAAATAATCTTATATTTTATAATTGTAGACGATTATCGATAAAATTAAGTAATCAAATTATACTGAATCAATATAAATTTACCAACCATTCAGCTATACCCAATTAAACCTATCGAATTAACTAAGCCACTAAACCACTTAGCTAAAACCATTCGATAACAAATCAACCAATCATCAATCGCTTCGTAAACCTAAACTAAATGTATCGAAACAACCAAAATCACTAACCACTTACCAAAACCAATTAACTTATCGAATCAACCAATCATTAACTTCTTTATTAAAACCGTTATGCTTATTCAATCCTAACCACAAACTGCTCGACAAAACCATTTAAACTATCGAATCAACCGAATATCAAACTTCTCGGCCGTAACAATATACCGATTTCAATTAAACACATATAAAATTTTCGCTTGTTACATATAAACCTTTTTATTTTACTATTAAAATAATATTTTTTGAAATTAACAAACCTTCTCAGGCATGCACACAACAACTCACCAAAGTTTATCACAATTGGATGAATGGTATAGGAATGCATTCGGGACATACATACATACACACAGACATTCATTTTTATATATATAACTAGCCGTTTACCCGTGCTTCGCTACGGTGTCTATAGAATTTCAGATATTCAAATTTCAAATTATTAATTTAGCTTGTATATTAATAGATAAAGAATAATCACTCAGCCAAATCTAATTGCTTAATCGAATCAACCAAAACCCACCAACCACTTAGGCAAACCTAACTGAACTTATCAAATCCACCAATAATTAATCACCCCTCAAAACTAAACTGTCTTATCAATTCGACCAAAAGCCATCAACACTCGGCTAAACAAAATAAACATATCGAATCAAATAACACCAAACTGCTACCCAAAATATCTCACTATATTTAAAATCATTGTGTAAGTGACATGTCTTCCAAACTACTAAATCAACTTCTACTTAAATTTTATTCGAGGTGGGCCGACCTGGGGACGATACCGCACCGATGAGGGGAAGTGAAGAAAATGGGAAAGGAGGATAAAACCCGGAAAACCTCCATGCGCGGCGTATGATAGGCCAGGAACTCCATGAGCCGCCTTTACTATTCGCTATCTCGGTTCGGGGCATTGGTGCGCAACGCCAACACAGTCATAATCGTCCCCTACCCAAAGTTCACTACCAGGATCGAACTCGGGGAGGCAGCGGTAGAGGTCCCTATTCTACCACTGGGGTATCCTCCCCTAAGCAACTTCTACTTAACTTGCCAAAAGTATTTATTAATTAGGGAACCAAATTAAGCAGGTTTTTTAAAATATATAAATCTAACATCCAGATACCCATGCTTCGCTACAGTATTTAAAGTTATCATATGATAAGTTTACACTAACATAGCCTATAGGCTGTGCTAACGCTTCTCTCAAGCCACTCGGACTAACATCTTCGCTATTGCCCTCGTGGCTGGTGAGCTGATTATCCTAACTGCTTAACCTACTTAAAACCCTAATACTGATTTTTATTTAGTTTCGGGAGAGCGATTTTGGTGAATTATTCGTTATATTCGCCAATTCTCATCTACTTGCCCAAGTAGATAAACATGTCAGACTCGATTAGTTTTAGATGAGCAATTTGGTGAATTATTAGCTAATATTTGGCAATTCTCACCCAAATAGATTGAGCCTATCAGACTCGAAGGTTTCAGATGTCAGTCAGTCAATGAATGTTTTTAAGTAGATTTCCTAAACCACCACAACTAAACGCTACCTAATCTATAATAATAAAAGCAAGCGTGTATGTGTGCGCGATGCCCAGCCAAAACTACAGCATGTAGAGCTTTGAAAATTTGGCTATAGGTGGACGGGAGAGGGTCCGTGTGCATCTAGAAGCCGGATTTTTAATCTTTATAATAAAATAAAAAGTTTTATATGTAACAAGAGAAAATTTTATATGTTTTTAATTGAAATCGGTATATTGTTACGGCCGAGAAGTTTGATATTCGGTTGATTCGATAGTTTAAATGGTTTTGTCGAGCAGTTTGTGGTTAGGATTGAATAAGCATAACGGTTTTAATAAAGAAGTTAATGATTGGTTGATTCGATAAGTTAATTGGTTTTGGTAAGTGGTTGGTGATTTTGGTTGATTCGATGGGCTAAATGATTCAGACAAGTGGTTGATGCTTTAGTTAATTCGATAAGTATAATTGGTTTGGTTGAGTGGTTGATAATTTTATATTTTATCAATATAATTTGATTTCTTAATTTTCGGTAGCCATCTACCAATATAAAAAAGAATTGATTAGGATCATCTGGTAAACTTAAACCCACAAACAAGTCTGTGTCAAACTGGTCATCAACAAGAATTAGCCTAAACTTTTCTTTACAAAACTAACATTCTGTTTATTTATTTATACCAGATGCATTATCTCAGTAATTAAAAAATTACCAAACTTGGCACAAGTACTTTAACAAATTGGAATTGTAATAAGCTATTTTTTAATAAAAACATATAAATTTTAATAATAGTTCTAAATAAGATCTAAGACATATGTTTGTAATAGTAATTATGTAGCAATTTGGCTTAGAATTTCATATTCATTTTATTTGATAGTTTCACAGGTTTTGATAAATGGATGGTAGTTTTTGGCTGTTTTGTAAGTTCAACAATTGATTTTTGCTGAGTGGTGGTCGGTTTTCGGTTGATTCGATGGGCTCAATAGTTTCAGGTAAGTGATTGATGGTTTAGTTAATTTGACAGGCTTAATTGATTTTGGCTAAGTGGTTGGAGGTTGGAATATTTAATGGGTTTAACAGTTTCTTAACTTATCGATAGCTATCCACCAATATAAAAACTAAAATAATTTAGAATCATCTGATAATTTATAAACACCTTAGCAAAGCACGGGTATCTGCTAGTTTATATTATATGAGGTGGGCCGACCTGGGAACGATACCGCACCGATTAATGGGAAATCGATTGAATGGGAAAGGAGGATAAAATCCGGAAAACCTTCATGCGCAGCGTATGATAGGCCAGGAACTCCATGGACCGTCTTTGCTATTCGCTATATCGGTTCGGGGCATTGGTGCGCAAAGCCAACACAGTCATAGCTGTCCCCTACCCAAAGTCCCTATACCGGAATCGAACTCGGAGAGGCAGCGGTAGAGGTACCTATTCTACCACTAGGGTATCCTCCCCTTTAAACGTTAAAGCATAGTCAATTTTGGAAAGCTTCTAGTATATATAAGCACTTATTAAAAACTAAAATAAATATTGAACAGAGTGAGATTCGAACTCACGCCTCCGAAGAGACCACGGCCTTAACGTGGCGCCTTAGACCGACTCGGCCATCTGTCCATGGGTATCTACTATTTTATTCTAAATCAATTAAATTTTAATCTATCTACCAGCTATTTGCCTGCTATCATATACAGTTATAGTTAGGCTACGTCAACCATTACTTAAGCAATATAACCATCTCAGATAAAATTCTTTTAAAAGTTAAATGACAAAACACAATGATAGTATCATATAACAGTAGATAAAATGTTAAGAAAGTTTCTAACCTTCAGTCATAAGGCATATTTCATGCACCTAATTTTTTTACCATAAGGTAAAACTTGAAATTATTTTTATAGAAAATAACCTGTCACTTCCCAAAATTCATAAAATAGTTGTGCCAAGTTTATCATTTTTGGTTCATTTGTCCATGAGATGATATGTTTCATACACAGATATATACATAAAATGGTTTTATTTATACATAGATTTGCTTTAGAGTATCTCTAATTTCTCAAGGCATAAATCAGACTTTCACACATTATGGAAAACACTTGCTTTGGATTTAATCCCTTAATCTAAGTCTGAGGCATCAACAAAAAAGTTGTACAACATAATACAATTTCATAAAGCTGAATTTAATGACACACACTTCTCTTTAACTTTCAATAAATTACTTGAAGATGCTATTGGGAGTTTTGGGAGATTGCAAATACTTTGCAAAAAAAAATTAGGCATGTTGTGAATCTCATGTTATTAGTCTCAGCTTGAGATCAGGCATTGGATGACATTTTGAACTTAAATTTTCCCAGGTTATAAGTAGACTGAGAAAACAGCTATGTATAGTTTGATATGAATTTAAGGTTTTAAAACATTTCTATTGAGATGGGTAACAGGCTTTTATAACTGCTTTTTGCAAGTGTTTCAAGGACTCAAAAAGGTTTTAAAATGGTAAATAGATATAGAAATGATTATTAAAGTGCTCAATTAAGCAATATCTAAATGCCTGCACCATCTAACCCTTAATTTTATTTGAGGTGGGCTGACCTGGAGATGATACCGCACCAATTAGGGAAGTGAAGAAAATGGGAAAGGAGGATAAAACCCAGAAAATCTCCATGTGCAGTGTATGATAGGCCAGGAACTCCATGGACCACCTTTGCTATTTGCTATCTCAGTTTGGGGCATTGGTGCATAACCATCTAACTCTTTAACACTCATTTTATTCATTTTTATATTGGTATAAATTGAGTTTATTTTCACCAATGATGGATTAAGTACCCCTATCAAGGTTTACAGAATATAATTTCTATAGTGTAGAACCTTGATGATCTGGAAATGAGTTTTGAGCTAAGGGGTGAGTTTTCTAGAAATGAGAATTCATCTTGTGTTATTACAATAATGTCAATACACCAACAACAGATAATTGGAGAATTATAAATAATTATCATAATTATAGATAAACCACTAAACTGCTCAGCTAAAACCATTGAACACACCAAATCAACCAATTACTAACTACTAAATCAAATTAAATTAAAATTATCAAACAACCAAAAATCTTCAACTTACCAAAACCAATTTGTTTACTGGATCAACCTATCATTAACCACTTACTAAAACCATCAAACTTAAAAACAACCTAAAACCACCAACCACTTAGAAAACCCATTGAAACTATCAAATCAATCAATTATCTAACTTCTTAGCGTAATGATATACCTATTATCATCAAAAAATAAAGGATTTTCACTTCTTTAATATCAAACTTTTTTAATAAGAATTTTCAAATCCTTTCTTGGTGCTCACCTACTTTATATAAGGAACTCCTATAAAAAATTTATGCTTCTAGACCCACCAGTTTAGGCTGTGCGTTGTCTGTCAGTCAGTGTTAGAGTTTTATCAAGTAGACTAACCATGTGTCCAATAGAATTTCCCATCAGCAACATCTCAAAACCATCTGACTTCTCAATTTGTAAAGATTTTGTGCACCCTACTCTGCATATAGCCTCTTTTTTACCATCTTGTCTCATATAGAAATTATTTTCATGTAAACAAATAAAGAATAAAGAGACTATATTAAACTATCCATGTAACCCTGCAAAGAAAAATTAGACTGCAAAAATCAAAAATCTCCTAAAGGACATCACAATATATCACATTTTGAGTCCAGAAGTTGGAGCCAATACATCCTTTATTCACGGGATCTGCCACAAAAATTTTTACATCTTCAAAGTGCCCAACTATAGAAAAGGTGACATAAATTTGACCATGTCCAAAAGCTGGAGCTGGAAAATAAAGTCCCATTTTGTCAACAGTTTGGCATTGAAACTTGTTGATTGTTATGACAAATGACAGCCTAATAGGAAATTGTCACCTTCTCATCTGGAATGAAAGAGCAGATTGGTTTGGAAACAGATTGATTTGTGGAATTAACACACTTTTTTAGCATGATCACCAGTAAGGATTTTGGCATCAAGAACGTTTATATCCATATTTCAGATAATAAGGTGTGTTCCATTGCACAATCTTTTCATTGTGTTTAAGTTACTCTTCAGCATAGATTGATCCTATTTTCTGTCTCAGTATGTGCAGAGGCATTCCTGAAGAAGTCTGTGAGTTAATAAACTCTATTGGCTGATTATTTTGTTCCTCTGGATCATCACACTTGATATTGTTGATGCTGATGTAAATTTTGGCCTCTCCACAGATTTTCTTGACAGTCTTATCATTCATCTCAAGTGAATCTTCATTTCTCAGTGTCAGGATTGTAACATTTTTGAATGACTCACAGAATGAGGGTTCAAGATCATTTCCAAAAATAACCATTACCAGATCTTTTTAGTGACTCAAGGCTCAGGAATCTGGAAGATATTATCACCAAAGACTTTTGCATGTGGCAGATGGGCTTCTCAAAATTTCAATAACCAATCAGCAAATACTTTACTTATTGCAATATGCGCTCATATTTTGGGTGAGCTTGAATTCTTTTAATGAATAGAAGAAGTTGCATTGCTTGAGAGATTCTCTGATGATTGCTGATTGACCTCCTCTTGTAACAACAGGTAAAAATTGTCTGTTTTCTCCACCCAACAAAATGATTTTACCTCCAAATGGAATTTTACTTTTCATTATATCCTAAAGAAACAGATTGAGAACTTAAAGAGCGCATCCTTGTACCATCACTGCTTAATATTAGATAATCAAGCTGGCAGCTTCCAACTCATAATATTCTTTTTGGCCTTGGGTCAGAAGTGATGTTGATGTTTTGTTAAGTGGTATCAGTAATTTAAACCTTGAGTAAGCTTCCTTTCACCTTTAAATAATGTCACCGCAATTTCTGCTGAGGTTTACTGGAATTACATTTTTTCCATCTCCTCTTAAAAATATGCATTAAGGTGTTGTATACATAAGTTTTTCAGTTCCACTAAAACTGTCAATAGAAAACAGTTTGTTGTCTCCACTTCCTTCACAGGCTTGAAGAATGGTGTCAACAACATTTCTTTGCTGTCAATTAATTTTAAATAACATTCTTTGCCAAGTCTCTCCTTTTACTCCTGTTCATAACCTTTATCTTGATTGACACAGAAGACTGGATCAGGAAGTTCAGAATCAGAATTCTTTATTCCATGATGTATCAGGATATCATTAATTTCTGCAAGGCGCCTATCCTTGAAAACATTAGCTGGGTGATCCTTTCTCAAATCCTCACTTAGACTTTCCAGACGCTAATCAAATAATTCAAGAGGTGTAGGATATTTTAGGATGGTATAACACCAGAATGATGGCAAAAAGATCCCTCAGAGATTTTGCTGACTGATATTTTAAAGCTTCCTCAAGATATATTGTCCATTCCCCACCGTTTTTCAAAAAATACTCTAACTCTTGCTGTCTCCTCAAATGTTCTAAATGTAATTCCAATCACAGTTCTCAGGTTCTCAAATAATGTTAGCCCTCAAACATTTAGTGTAACTGACAAAAACGTCCCAGTTTTTGACTGTCATCTTGCCTTAGGATTGGCGGATGGATGCCAAAAGATTGTCTGATATAAGGTTCCCTTGTGGTAAGTGTTTTGATTCATCATACTCACCAATTCAACCTCATATTTAGGGAAATTCAAAATGAGAAAGACATACACAGATAAACGAGGAATTTACCCTATAATTAGCCTTGTTTTATCTATTTTCAAATAAACACATGGACAATTTTAATCCTGATAGTATAATGGCACCATGAATCACAGAAAAAACCCCATAATTGTATTGGCAATTGACTCTGAAAACCAAACATTTTTTGTTAAGGCACAAAAACTAGGTTTGCCATGGGATACCAGGTAAGACAAGGCAAGGGCATCCCCAAGGCCACCAGAGAGACCCACATGAGGGCAGGAAATAAGAAAGAATTCTGAACTGAGTTCAGAATCATGTGGGACCAACCTTTTAAGGTCGCCCTTTTGGGGAGCCCTACCAAGCTATTCTTTATGCTCTTAGGGGCATAAAGAATAGTGTGGGAGGGGTACAGCCCAGCGCCAAGCCCCGCATAAACTGCAAAAACCCAAAATAGCGTTATGACTTAAGATTTATATTTCTGAATCTTGAGTCAAAATGTAATGATCAGTTTGACCCAACTGTTACATTTGGGTGAAAAGTCATAGAAAATATTGCTCATGATCCAATGGTCTGACACTGTGCATCTGAGTAACTATATCTAAATGATGCACTCATTTTTGCCATTTTCCAATAATAGATCAATATAATTCTCTGAATTCTGTGTAGAGTCTCTTGCATCAGGTTCTGACAGACTCAGTTGAAGTATGCATTCAGAATTATATCTTTCTAAGGAAGTGTTCTCTAATTCCTGACGTTTCTAACCTTCCAGAAACATAACATTCTGTTGATGATGTATTTTAACTGATAATCTTATAATGTGGTGGCTTTGATAGTGAAATTTAAATCCAAGAATTCAACAATCCGCTTCTGGAGCTATCAATATCATGTCATTAATGTATTGAGTAATTTCATCATGCTCATCGTTTTCAGATGTGATTTTCATATTTGCGCACAAGTAACCTCTGTAACATACTTTTAAAGATACTTTTTCACCTTCATAGTAGCACAATTCTCCACGTTGATGTAAGCATTGAACTCTGTGAAGAGAAACTTGTTGCATAAAACTACCTATCAATTGCCAATCATGAGTCCGTTCTTCATAAAATAATTACCATCTCTTCATATGTAATGAGGGTAGCCATCAACATTCACTTAAGTCTCAGGATTGAGTTTCTTTAAAAACTCCTTTGTGCATTTGCCATGTTTCATACAAACACAGCCACAGTTAAGTTCTCCACATGGTCTATGATTCATGTGCTGGGTCACAATGATGTAAAGATCTGGTTTGGCAGTCTCATCAGATATCTTAGTACAGACTACTTCAACAATCTTTCTCTTTCTATCATTACGTCATAACTTTTCAGCATCATCAAGATGAGGGCATATGGAAGACCCCATTTTTCATTCAACAATGTATATGAGGGCAAGACATCTCCCAAAATGACCATATCTGATCTTAATGAAAAGAACTTCAAGTTTGAGATGAAACACTTTTGCCACCAAATCATAATCCTTGATGAGTTTGTCCAGGCTTTAGTTCATTTTGTTATCTCAGGACAGTTTGGATTACAGGTGAACTTTATGAAAAGATTAGGTTTTCCATACTTATTCACAATTGCCATGGTGTTCTGATAATTTTGTTTCATATATCTTGAAATACCATGGAATGTCAAAGGCAATATGAAGATTCTTCCAATCTGTCTCTGGTGGTCAGCTGCATATTGAGCAAGGGCATCCATAAATCCTTGATACTTCTCAATTCTAAGTTTTGTTTAATCTTATGAATATAGAAGAGGAATCAACTCATATTTCATATAGGAGAGAAACAAATACTGATGAAAGAGCTTGCAGCAATGATGAAGATTAGTGAATTATTGTTTCTCTCTTTATTAGCCTGTAGTTGTAGAATACTTAATGTTATCCTGCTGTGAGATGAAGTTTGTTATCATCCTGTGTGAGTTATTTTTAAATTCCATCCAAGTTCACCTTCAGGGAAAGAGCAGAGAAAAGGCCATCAGATCAATGTGGGGGCTCATGTTGGAGTATTTGAGGAGCCCTTACTGGTTTCAGAAAACAGTAAAGTCAATATTCTGAGGAGAGTTTCTTCTTTTTCCCATAAAGATGATTGCAACCTCATTTACACTTAGTCCATTGTATCTCCTCTTGTCCTTCTTCAATTCTTTAAAAACATGAGCTTGACTATTTCAGGCTCTCCAACTTGAGCAACAAAATCCTTAATCATCTTGTAAAACTGTGTGTACACATTGGATTGCCACAACACAGTGTCCAACTTTCTCATGACAATTTTCAAGCATTTGTCATTCTCAGATCTTCCCATTGTCTCCTCAAATGCTTGTTGAAAGGTGATGTAATAGACAGGCATATTCAGGTCTGTTGGTTGAATTCAAGTGAGATGGCATAAATTGTATGTCTCCTGGGACTTTGTACAGTATTGGTCCTCTTTTTCTGGCAAAACTGTGGTTCACCTTGGCATGAATGGATGCAAAAGCTAATGCCTGTTGTATTTATGAATGTACTCAGAATTTTTTGGCATTTAAGGACTGGCTGACAAAGAGTTCTTATAATTACTTTATCACATATCTGTCAATCCATGAATCTGGCATTTCAACTTTTCTGTTGCCATAGCATGTGGAAAAATATCCACCTGTGAGTCTCTCACCAGGAAACATTTTTGCCAAGCAGTCATGACATTGGTCAGACATTGATCCTACTGTAAGGGATGGTTTGCTATATTGTAATTGGTGGCATATGCAGTCTTCAGGTTTCTTATTTTTCTGTTGTCCTCTGGATATGTGCATTGATACTTAGCCATAGCTTGTGTGCATACCTCTTATGTATGAGTTGATACTTGGTTACATCTTTTTTTTAGTACTAAATGGTCGCTTGGTCACATCTTGTTGGTGTACTTTTGGATGTGATCCCTGATATTTTGTTACCGCTTTCTGATGTGAAGTAAAGCTATTTTTAGAAGATTTTCTAGATTTTTGGGTTATATTTTTTAAATATTGAGCCCTTTGTTTTTTGTTTGACTTCTGTGTTA
Organism: Massospora cicadina; assembly: GCA_022478985.1. Lineage (NCBI taxonomy): Eukaryota > Fungi > Entomophthoromycota > Entomophthoromycetes > Entomophthorales > Entomophthoraceae > Massospora > Massospora cicadina. Next base: position 8,258 of record JAKSZP010016536.1, on the reverse strand, counting down.
GACTTGGAGCAAGATATTCTAAGCTTTGGTATAAAGAAGATGAAGACAGAGACTGACTTTCAGATGACAGAGTTACTTTTATTTCCTACTCTTTGCTTTGGTATTTTTTAGCAGTAATAACTTTTGTAATACCTGTGTCCTAAACTTGTAAAACTGATTTTTTTGAAGTATATGCATCAAAATGCCCACTTGAAAGACTTGCTGTAAACCTAAGCTACTTAACAAGTCAACCTTCAGTTATTGTTTTCACATAAGATGTACCACTTTGATAGACTTTAAAGCAAATGAAAAGTTTAGTTCAGCAGCTTTCAACTCACATAAACTACCAAAAGTTGATGTTTTTATTGTATTGTTGTTATAATTGGACAATGTGACATTTTATATCCATTTTTGTCACATGACTTAATAGAAAATTCTATCCAGCTATCTACAGCATACACCTTGATCTGCCCACGCACATCATTATACATTTTCTAGGCTTTATTAATAAAAAAGATAAGCCCAAAATAAGCAGGCTCCATCTCCTACAATAGGAACAACAGTCTTTGGAACACTCTGCCCTTCAATCCTCAAAATTCCTAAAACATCTGTTTAATTTCTACTTAATAAAATTCTAACACTGACTGAATGAATGACAACGCACAGCCTATATCAATGGTCTAGAAGCATGAAAATTTTGCACAGGAATTTCTTATATTATATAGGTGAGCGCTAAGAAAGAATTTTTGAAATTAATTCCCTAAAGGGTTAACTAATATAAAGTGACAGATATATAATTTAGTTATTCTAAATATAACATATTAATTGAACAGAATATTTAAATTATTTTTTATTAAAATGCAAACCTTTTAAAAAGTAAGGCTAAGATATAACTGGTTACTAAAAGCAAAGCCACAGGTGGCAGTTTGGTAATATATAACAATTACTTAGCTGAGCACCAAAATTGATTGTACCATATTTGAATAAACAGGATTTATATTGGGTTAGATTTTTGATAATATAAATGGGTAATTTAACTATTGGAAGAAAGTCATATCTATATTTGTGATTTAAAGGTCTCCCCTTAGATATCAATCTACTTTGATAATATATTTAGTTATCAAGTATATCAATTCATATAAAAATGAGTAACACTTAACTATATCCTATCATAGATTTGTCTCCAGCTCTTCAATAAGTAGATTGATAACCTTGGTTAGATTGCTGACCTAGATTTATAACCATCTATAATATACAATTTTGATGGGAATTATATAGTTTTGGCTAAGCGGTTTGGAGTTATTTGGTCAACTTGATAGGTTCATGGTTTTGTCTAAGCAGTTTTTTGGTTATCTGATTGATTTTACAGATTCAATGGCTTTCTAAACTTTTCAGTAGCCATCTACAATTTATAGTTTATTTGAGGTAAGACAACCAGGAGATGGACATACTAAGTGCTCAAAGGACAAAATAAGACAGAATCTCAAACTAACTAACCAATTTGACCACTTGAGAAAGCAAAACAAAACTAAATAAAAACATACCAACCAGGTGGGAAAGCGGCTAGCCACTTAACAGACCATGTGGGAGGGAGACCAGGAGGCAGTTTGTTAGCTAAACTTATTCCACATCTGATTCTGACCAAGTCAGACATATAAGGTGTGGGGCATCCATAGAGTGAGGTGCAAGACGTTCAGATGGAGGGTTAAATGAGCTAATTTGGATATGCTGAGGGCCTTAAAATGATTAACTAGGTGGTTATCAGAATTCATACAGATATTGGGTAGGTATGCCATTACCTTGCATTTTCAGGAGTAATCTTACTGTTTTGTCTGAATCCTGAGCCATCTACAATATAAAAGCTAAGTATCAATTATATTTGTGTGGTAAATTATAAACCAAATTAACGCTGGTTAATTGGCTAGCATTAAATAGGTATTATAAAATTAAGTGAAATTAGCATGATTTTTGACTTTTATAATGTTAATAGCACAATTTATATCCAGAATTTTCTGTGGGTATATTTTAATAAATAGTATAATTTATTATAGATAAGCTGACCATCAACAAATAATATTATTTATACTAGTTTATATATAAATTGGTAGATGGCCATTAATAAGTTTAAGAGCAATCAAACCTATCAAATCATCCAAAAACTGCTAACCATTCACTAAAAACCAATTGGACCTATTAAATCAGCTTAAAACCACCCACCACTTGAAAACCTTATTTAAACTACTGAATTAGTCAATCACTTGCCACTTACCAAAATAATTTTTACTTGATAAATAGCCAAATTACCACCAACTGCTTGGCAAAACTATTTAAACTATGGAATCAACTGAATATAAAACTGCTCAGCTTTAACTATATACTGATTAACATTGAAAACATATAACATCCATAGCAGAAACACCCAAGGAAGTCACAACCAAAATACACAGGTCTTATACAAATTCTTATGAGTTTAACCTTATCAAACCAGCCAAAAATGAAAAATTTCCCACCAATTCACATATTGACACCATGGCTCAAACCAGTAATTTAGTTACTTAATATCATATGAGGAATTATGGGGAGTGGTGCGCGGTGCACCATGAGGGAAATGCTCTGGACCTGATGGGCTTCACTAAGAATTTTATAAATCTATTTCGATAACATTTCTAGTATTCTTTTAGCTTCCATAAATAAGTTCATTATGGAAACATGCCTTCTACCTGGAGGCAAAGAAGCATACACAGTTACTATTTTCAAAAAAGTAAATATATTAAACTTGTCCAATTGGCGCCTAATCTCCATAACTAATACTGACACTAAAATATTACAAAATTATGGCTAAACGATTGAGGGAAATTACAATTGATGTGATATCCCTATAACAACATTGATTTATCCCAAGAAGATCCATATAGGACAATATTTACACAGTTGCAAATGTCTTTCAATCTAAAGACTCTGGAGCTCTTGTCTTTTTAGGTCAACAGAAGGCATGTGACAGGTTAAACTGGAATTATCTCAGGACCTACCTTCAAAGATTCAAACTCACAAATAGGTTTATAAACTAGGTAATGTTGTTCAAAGAGTCAGCCATCATGGCGGTATGTGGAGCAGGTTTTTTAAATAACCTAATTTTTCCAAAGAGGGGACTCAGAAAAAGGGGACCCTCTAAGCTCTCTACTATATACTTTTAGTCTTGATCCCCTAATCTGGAATACAAATGCCCTCATCAATGGAATCATGTCTATGGCCAACCACCATTCAAAATGATGGCTTTTGCTGATTAAAGTGTGGTGTATCTCCAGCAACCAGGATGATTGCATACTTGATAAAAATAATACAAGAATATTTAGCCAATCAGCAACATATTACAATTCTGTAAAAATGAGATTGTACTCCTGGGGAAATATCAGACCCATTGGACGCCATCCACCTTGAGTCAACAGACTAATACAGCATCAAGACTCATCACCAGACCTAGGAGGCAAAGATCACCAATTACCCCACTAGAACTTCCCTTCACTACCAAGCTGGCATCTGAACCTGTCCGCAACTTGGAGGTATGGTTAGAGGCAGGGGGTATGCCAACACCATGATGGAAAATAAGCTCCTAGATAAAATAAAAAACGCATTGCCTCCTTGCATGGAAATTATACAGGTCTAAATGGATGAGTTATGATAGCCAATTCCACGATATTATCAATTATATGGTTTACAGCCCATGCAATTGCTTATTTTTCCATCCTTTTCTCAACACAATATATGCCTTAATACAGGGGTGGCTTTGGTCTGACCATAAAGCCCCTGTGAGCCTTTTAACTTTATTTGGCCCAAGGAGGAATGGTAGTATGGGGCTAACTATTTATGTAGAGCAAGCGGCCCATATACTAGAATCCTGGATATCTCAGGTAACTAGCCCAGAACTTCCATATATACGTTGGGCTAGAGAAGCAAGATCTAATTTTTCATGAGCGCTCTGAATAAGAAATTTAAATCATACAAACTCATTGATTAAGTTACTGCATCTCACCCAACCGCTGCAGGACCACATGGCACTTCTGTACACTTTAAACATATACTTCTAGCTATGAGAAGAGCAGAGTGGAAGATCCACATAAGTGGTCAGACTAGTCACTGAGGTCGCCCATGGCTAAATCACAGACCAGAAGTTAATGGCTAAGTAGTTAAAGACAACATAATAAACTGAAACCCAAGTACCATTTTCCGTATTGATTACCTGAATCTAGTGGACATACCATACAGCCTGGAGACCCAAAGAATGGTCTGGAGAAACACACACCACTCACTACTACAGCCCAGAATACATGCACATGTATGGAGATGCATGCGGAGGGTGTATCACATGGCAGAAAATCAAACGTTTCCCACTCTTCATGCACAATATGTGGTCAATATGGATGCTTATTACATTTCCTAAAACAATGTCCAACATTGATAGTTATCTGATAAGAGGTCATGCGCCTATTCCATCATGGCAATAGACAATCATTCAGTTTAGCTAGGAACATGTTAGCTCTAAACATGGAGTCACCTATTCATCTATCTTTTTTTAGTACTAGATGGTACCTATTCATCTATCTTTATGGGTATTAATAGTAGCAATAGCACTATGGACAATCCATACTATAGTATTGAATTCACTTACAGGAACAACGCCTACCCTCCAAGAAGTCATCAATTGTTTTCACTACCATATATTGGAACATTTTCAAGAATGGTTGTTTTTAACATGACCCCATGCAGCATAAGGCTATTCAAAACATGGTTCTCCTCATGGTTCCTAAACATTAACTCATTCCTTCACCATGATGCATCCAAATATAAGTCAGCGTAAATACCCCCATCATCCTAAACCTGGCGGACCTGGCTGATAACAAGAGGGGCTATAAACATTCTAGGGTGTCCTTTTAACTATTCATACTATTATTACTTTATACCATTACATCAGAAGTGTATGTCCCCTGGTAGACCTTCCTCAAATAAGTACCATTGAAAACATCAAAAAGTTTAAATTCTTACATATAAATTTTTTTATTTTACTGTGAATTTTCAAAAATCCTTTCTTAGTGCTCACCTACAATATATAAGGAACTCTTATGTAAAATTTCATGCTTCTAGAACCACCAGTTTATGCTGTGCATTGTCTGTCTGTCAGTGTTATAGTTTTACTAAGTATATTAAAAAAGGTTTTACATTAGAATTGAAAATTATGTTTTTAATGTTTAATTTATTTGGGTAAGGCCAACCATGGGACAGAAACTTCCAATACATTTAAACAACTGAGCACCAAGATATGCGAGAGGCACCCCAGAGGAGCTAAAGCTGCCTCCTGTTGCCAGTTGGAACGCCAATGAAAGGAAGAGGGGTATCATGAGAAGAGGCTTGTGCCACTACTGAGCACATATAAAGGAAAGGGTCTAATTTTAAAAACCATACAGGGAACCAAGATGAAACCAACTGTTGTTGGCGGGATGGCAAATGCCAAACAACCAGGCTTGGAAGTGTTCCATAAAGTGTGAATGGAAGTGACGCACTGCTTCTCAGAGGGTGAGAGTAGAACCAGAAATGGCGTCAAGGACAACCATGTGTATTGTCCACATAGTGATTGTCACAACTAAGGCGTGGAGAGAGGGTTGTATGGGGGAAGTCAAAGAAAAGGTAAAGATGTCCTTAGACAGGCTGAAAGCTTGTGTTTACTCCTGGCAAAAGAGATGCTGAACCTTATGACAGTTCGCTTGTGAAGATGGATACTCCTCCAATTGGTGGACTAAATTCCTATATTGGTCACATACAACGCATGAAGAATGAGAAGCTTTGGAATGCTCCACATTACAGTATACCCATAATATGCAGTTCCAAACATGGGAGTGACATGTAGTTGTAAAATAGGGTGTTGTGTATTTCCTGATGTCTTCCTGGCTTTCTAGGGAGTATGGGATGTCCAACATGTCCGGGTAGTCCACTCAAACCATGGTAGGGGGACAACTGGGTACCAAATTGTTCAGAACGGCTTGCACATGGACTTCCTGTTTGAAATGAGGAGTAGGGCAACCCCTCTACAAAGTATGACTGCTTACACTGATGCTTCATTCTGCGCTCTGAATATCAAGAAGGATCCTTTTAAGTGGTCAGGGGTTCCATGCAGGCCTGAGGCAGATGGGTGGGAGGCCATATAGGTAAAAAGAGAATTAGGATGGGTGGGGTTGCGGAGTCTGAAGGTGTGGGCAAAGTTATAGTGTGCCATGCACAACCAGGGATGGGCTGGGAGTGTGGGGTTGGCTACTGAAGCAATCCGTGTGCCCAGGATCCTGGATTCCTCGGCATGTAGTTAAGCAGGTCCATTCCCCCACTTTGGCGTGGACCAAAGAGGGACCTCCAGTTGCACATGGGGAGGGTGACCTAACCAAATCCACCCTTGTATGAGGGCATATAGAGAAGCAAAGAAGGGGGAGGAAAAGGAGATGGCATGGGCCGCAAACCATACTTTTGATAGAAGCATAGCGTTGGAAAACACTACTCTACCTGTCAGGCTGATCTAATGATCCTTTATGGATGTGATGCACTTTTTAACGTTGGATAATATGTGGTGCTCCATTACTAAAGTGGCGTACCCACCCACATCCAGCCATACTCCCAGGTGGCGCACCAGGCCATCAGTGAGTCTGGACACAAAATGTCAGGGAAATTGGAGCGCAGGAGGTCACTGGAGGGAAAGACACAGGCTAAAGGTGACACAACAAGGCCAAGTGACCCAACAAAATGAAGAGACGTCCTAATCGGTCAGTATTTTGTTTCCAAATAGATCTGTGGAACAAAACGCACACCAAACTGGCCACAATCATCAGGGACATGAGGCCCTGAAAGCTGGGAAGGGTGGCGAAAAATCTAGGGCAAAAGGCAGCAAAATAGGAGAAGGCGGAGCTGTTGGAATAGGTGGTGGAGTAGGTGGAGGACTCAGGTACAACATTAGGGGTAAACCAAAGCGGAAAATGAACTTCAGCCATTGCAGAACTTTGCAGAGTTGTATTTTTTGGAAAAAAAACACAAATACAGAATGTGTGCCCAAAATCCTAAACTTTATTAAAATGATCTTTGATCTGAGAAAAGCAAAGCCTTTCTCATATTGTAACTTAATTTATAGGGGGTCACTTCATGAAGATTTCAGTGGTTATTGGAATCTGATATGAGCTACGAAATTGTTGTTTTTCAACAAAATCAAAAAATTTTGAATTTGGCCATATTTTTGTAACCTCATATCTTGTGATTTTCTGGGTCTTGAGTTCAATTCCAACCTGGGCTTTTGCTTCAAATAAGCCATTTTCCTCAGCCCTGGCTGGCAAAGTCAAAACCATTTTTGTCAATGACCTTAGATAGGTCATTGGTGACCCTTAGGGGTTCTGGTCTCTGTCCCAAGGGCTTATTGGACTTGGCTTTAGAAGGGCGGTTAATTCCAGAAAATATGTCACTAGCTGTGACATCACTCTCCGCTCTTGGACAGGGTTCTATGTCGCCTGAGGGGACATTGGACAAGGCAAAGTTCTTGTGGGGAGTGGGTAACTTCATGGCAGCTAAAGAGGCTTGGGTGGCAGTTCCTGCGGCATCTAGGAATCTAGATTGGAAGTCATGAATTAGGTCCTGAGCATTGGTCATGTCCCAATAAGATACCCATCTGTTCTCTGTCTCATCATATCCTTTCCAGGACACCAAGTATTGCAGGTGGCGCCGGGATAGGCGAGAAGAAAGAATGGCATCAATCTCATATTGGGGTTCACCATCCACTATCACGGGATCTGGGTGAGGTGGCATGGAGCCATTGAAGGGGGTCAAGAGGCATTCATGTAAGGTGCTGAACACTTTAATTGAGGGGGGTAAGTCAACCTGGTAAGCTGATGGGCCAACTTTCTTGAGAATCTTGAAGTGTCTAACACGCTTGGGACCTAACTTGCGGCAAGGTTGCTTCAGGTGGAGATTCTTGGCGTTGACCATGACCAAGTCACCAGGCTTATACTCAGGTCCTTCACAGCGCTTTCAGTCAGCATATGCTTTGTAGATCCTCACAGCATCAATGAGATGGTCCTTCACTGCTTGATGTATGTCCCTGAGCTCTTTAGCGCGCTCATTGGCAGTGACAACGTTGGACTCAATCAGCGGACTTAGGTTGAAACTGGGGTTGTAACCATAATTTGCAAAGAAGGGGGAAGTGCCTGTAGAGGTATGGGTAAAGTTATTATAAGAAAATTTCGCCAGTGGGAGGTGAG
>JAKSZP010016535.1:0-32545 GCA_022478985.1 Massospora cicadina | reverse complement strand
TTTTTTAAATAATATCTTGCAGATTTTGAAACTTGTATGAGATTAGGTTGAGTGTAGATGGAGGAAAGGCATGTGGCAGGCCTGGGGGAGCAGCAGCCACCCATTTTTTGCCCAGGGCATGCCCTAGGTTAGAGATCTGGGTGAGAGCTGGGTTTGGGGTTTTCTTATTTGCCTAAAGGGGTGCATGACCCTGTTCCTTACAACCAAAGCTAAGTGCTTTATAATACCCTTTCCTAAAATGACATGATCTAACCCTCTTTAGGGCCTTGACCAAGGCATAGTTCCTGTGTGGGCTGGGAGTTTAATGGCCTCCAGGGCATCCTTCTTGGGAAGGGAAGGTGAGGGTGTCTTGTGGTTGGCCTTATGAAGCTCAGAAATCAACTCTTAACAGTTTTTGCAATTAATGGTTGGAACCCAACTAACTTCATAAGTTGAAAACCTTTTCCACAATACAGATACTGCAACCTGTGTTTGACTCTCCTAAAGGTCAATAATTTCTCCATTTCAAACTCTGGAGTGCTCTCTACCATGATGGTCTCTATATTTAAGAGCTTTTGTCCTTTAAATGGTGATAAGGAGGCGTGAAAAGAGTTGTGGATTTTCCAGTAAAAGGGTAAATTTACATTGGAGAATCCATATTTACCGCCTGGGAAATATGGAAGGGCCCTGCCCGCTATCAAGCCAACTTACAACATGGCACTTTGAGGTTCAAATTATAGGTGTCAGCCATTATTAAATCACCTACTTTAAAAACTTGGGCTGCACAGCACTTTTTGTCAACAAAACATTCTTCATCATTAGTGGATTTGGTCAACTGTTGTTGGACTTGGAGGGGAACCTTCTGGATGTGCTATACGAATTTTTCTGCATGTGGTATATCACTGAAAAGTTTTTGGGCAAAGTAGAAGGATGGATTGTGACCTAAGTTAGCATACATGGGTGATACCCCTGTGGACGCGTGTAAGGAATTGTTGTTTAAAAACTGGGACAAAGAGAGATCTATTGCCCATGTATCCTGGGAGCTAGTAGCATAGCATCAAAGATACTTCTCCAAAGACTGATTAGCTCTTTAGTCTGGTCATATGATTAAGGGTAGTATGCGAATGATCTCTAGGGCTTGATCTTCAACATGCCACACAAGGCTTCCCAAAATCTTGAGGTGAACTGAGGCCCCCTATCATTGATTACCTCCTGAGGTAAACCAAGCAAAGAAAAAAACATGAGATACAAACAGACGCGCCATCTCTTCAACTGAGATAGTTGTTAATCTTAGGATGAAGATGGCATATTTTGTGAAGCAATCCTCCACCATCATGACTGCATTATACCCCTGAGACACTAGCAACCCGCAATTAATTCCACTGAGATTGAGGTCCATGTCCCTTCCGCCTGTTAAAGGAGGTGTAGGATCCCATTTCACCCTTTGTAGTTATATTTAGAGCTGTCACACGTTAAACAGCCTTCAATCCACGCGTAATCCTTTGTAAGGTTATTATAATTATACTAACATTTTATCATTTAAAATATATTTCTTCACGCCAGAATGCCCCATAGTTAAGGATCATGATGCTCCCTTATGAAGCGGGAATGCAGAGCAGAAGGAACATTTACTGTGTCATGGAAATAAATTACCCTTTTCCTTTTTAAAATATCATTAAGATGGTACCTTATCATTAACATTAGACTTAAGGTCAAAACCTTTGGCTCAACTGCTTGAAAATACAACACATCAGTCAAGATAGAACCCTCTTCTGTGGAGAATTTTTGAATGGGAGTACTTGGTTGTATATCAATTACAGAATTAGTAGTAAGGAGGTGCTTTTGGGGTTGGCAACTTGGGGTTTGAGTTTGGGTTTGGATAGCGGGATGGGGGAGTTACTGCAGCAATGGGTGGAGGAGGAGGCGTCATGATTTTTTCAGGTGGGATGACTAAAATAACTAAGATTCGCTAATAAAAACATGTCCCATTTTAGTGTTAAAACTAAAAATGTCTGTCATGATACATGTGGAACCCTTAACAAACTCATATTTAGAATTGAAACTTAAAAGGTCCCAATGAGTTTTGCTTTGTCTGTGAGACAGCTTCTGTAGCTTGTGATAGTAAATGAGTGATTTGTGATCAGTGCTCATCACTACTGTATGCTTGGCACTTTGTAGGAGATACCTCCAATGCATCTGAGACTAAGCAATGGCAGCCAACTCTTTTTTATCATATATGGACCAAGAACGCTCAGTTAAACTTAATTCCTTGAGAAGGGAGCCACGGTATGTTCCTTCCCCTCATGTTCTTGTAACAAGACAGAGTCCACTGCAGTACCTGAGGCATTGCATGACACAATAAATTGCTTGCCTCATCAGCATGACGCAAGCCATGGGTAAAGGTGACGACATCTTTTAATGCATCGAAAGCCTTTTGCACTCTAAAGTCCAAACAAAAAGGATATTCTTATCAGTGAGGGGGTGTAAGGGGGATAAGCTCGGAGATGGCTGGTGAAACTTTCTTTAAAGGTTACAGATTTCAAAAAGCTACGCAGCTGCTTTTAGTCACAGGAGTAGGCCAAGAGTGAATGGTCTCTAGCTTTGAAGGTGCAATCATTAACCAATTTTCAGTACTATATTTTCATGGGATACACTTGATCTTTATACTTTTTGCACTAGGACGGCTTTTCAACCAATCCAGCCTTATGTAGGGCTGCCAACACTGCCACCAAATCCTTACCATGCTGTTTAGTTAGGAGAATGAATCAAAGTGTCATCAACATAAGTCAATGCACAGGAGAACCTGAGATCTCCCAAAGCATCGTCAATGCGCTGGAACACTGATGGCACATTTTTAAGCCAAAGGGCATAACCTTGAAATGATAAAGTCCATATCATGTTTGGATAGCAATCAGCCGTTCCTGGCAGACTTCACTCGCACTTGATGTAATGCATTGACCATATCAAGCTTAGAAAACCCTCATTGACTTGGAAATGGCCTAAAAATGGCAACTTCATAAGGGAGGGGATATGGATGTGGTATTATGACATTATTCAGGTGGTTATAATCCACACAGGGTCACAGTGTGCCATCCAGTTTCTGAGCGAAAACCAATGGGGATGATACTGATGAGGTTTCTTGATCATCCACCCCTTGGCCACTATGTCATCAATCCATACCTTGTTGTATTGATCCTCCTGTGCCATGTAAGGTACAATAGGCAGTTGATTTTAATAATCAACTGTCAACTGGAAGCTCAGATCAAACTTTGAATGTTTAGGAAGGTGATTGACATCTTTAACATTAAACAACTTTAAAAGGTTCCAGTATTTGTGGCATGGTGGGAAGGTCTATGTCAGAGCAACGGCAGATAAAGTTGAGACTGGCCTGCCAGTCAGTATTCAAAGGCACCCAAAGGGCGAGCCAGAATGCCAATGGCATTGCCGCACAAACGATTTTAAAGTTGGTTGGGAGATGGTTAACAACGGAATGCCAGCAGGCCACAAATAAAATAAACATTTGGGTAAAGGGCTCATCTACTAAAGACCTGATTGTTAATTTTAGACTTTCTTAAGATTCTCACTGGTGCATTTTGCACCTAAATTCCAACGAATATTCCGCAGGAGAAGTGATATTCTCTACTGACGGATTATTTGATTCAAGGGGTGTTTTTCTCCACTTATAATAAATTTGATAAAACCCTAAAAATACTAAAAAGTTGATTTTTTATTTTTTATTAGTTGTGGCAAGGAGTAGAAAGCAAACCCCTATTATTATCTTGCTGCTTAGTTTTTAATTGTGTTACGGCTTTGGGTTTAGTTTGGCTAGGAAAGTCTATATTAGGTAATATGGGGATTTGACCTTATGGAGCTCTCGAGTATCACTTTTCTTCAATGGAACAACTGATAGCGGGTTGATACTGGGTAGGACTAGTCCATTAGGTAAAGATATAATATACCTACCCCAATCAATGGGTAAAAAATTATCTTCACCTTGTGGAACCCCCTCTACCCCTTAAAAGGGGGTGTTCTCCGCCTAAGCATTTAACTAAATTGTTGAGGGGCTGGGAAGGAGCCTCAGCATAACTTTCTGTACTAGGCCGCAGCTTTGGCACAATCTAATTCCTAAGAGCTGGACAATTTGGCTGATATTTGGATGGAATAGAACTGCCCCAATTTGAGGGGTTCCACAAAAATTGACCAGGGTCTTTTGGGCAATTTCATTTTATTATAAACCAAAGCACTCTTATTACAATATCAGACTTGTAATTGTCCAACACAGAGGTCAATGGGCCTGGGCATAGGGAGTAGCGAGATTTGGGAAAAATTGTGGGAACCTTGACATGATAAGCCCAGATGACCGCAAAAATGCCAAAGTTATCAATATGGCTGGGTTGAGCCAGTTGATGCAAAGTCCACAGGGCTCATTATAGAAACCACGGAAGTTTGGCAGTAAAATTAAAACTTAGATAAATAAATAAATTTGGGTTTGGGAAGATTTTTTATAGAGTTTAGATAAGAGAATTTCACTGTCAATTTTCTCATTGTGTTATGAATGTTTAAATAGACATTCAATTTGGGATAATAGCTTAAAAACACAAGATTGGGGCCCATGTGATTTGACCTAATCTAGCAAACTTTAGGTGAGGGAAAAAACAAATTATTTTGAACTGACTTCAAAATTGTCAACATCAAGCTGAGTCAATTTTGGTTTGTCCACAGATGCCCAAGTTGCCAATTTTCTTTAAATTTTGATGACTGGATCAACGGCATCTCACTCAACAGGCCACAGGAACCTCCCATGGCCACCTCATGTAGAGATGTCCCATGAGGTTGGAACAGGTTTGGGATACCCAACCTGCCTGTACCCAGTTGTCCAGTATCTGTTTGGCCAAGTGGGAATTATTAGGCAAAGTTTTTGGTGTGTCTGGGGTGGGTTTTGAACTGTGGGCTGCATTTCCCAATGGCCCAATGCCATCAGCGAGCTTTGCTGACAATTCCACACTTGATACTTCATTATTTGCAATTGTGCACCCATTGGGCTTTGTTGCTGTGAGTTTGGGGCTCTCAGGCTTTGATGCCAAAGGCTCATTGCCCTCAATTTTGTTCAAACCTTTCATTTCAAGATAATGCCAACTATCCAAAAGCTTGGCACAAATCCCCTTATTTTGTTGTATTAATTCATTCAAAGTTAATATTGGAACTGGTGGCAGGATCCTTAAAGGGTAGTCTGTTACCCAGAGCTTTCCCAATAAATGGACAAGGTCACCCTGTGTGATTAGAGGGGCATCTGGCTTTTTTGGACCCTCTCTCTCTCTGATGTAAATGGGAATGCCACCCAGTCCAAATGGAGGGGACGCTCCTCCAGACTTACAGTCTGGTACATAATCTGAGTTGGAGTACTCTACTACTGCCACCATGTTACCTGTGTCTAAAATTGTTAGCAAGGTAATTTCCCCACAGTAAGTATATGTGGTGAAATCCAGCATGATTTATTATAGATCAATGCTCACAGATAAGTGGCATTACCAATCAACCTCCAGGATCATTGGACACAGAAGATCAGGTTTAGCAGAAAAGTGGGCTACAAACTCATGTTCATGTGCCTTGAACTTGATAGGCTTATGGACTGGCAGTGTGACCATAGGGATGATGGATGCACCCAAGACAGAGGCTCCAGTGTAACTGGTAGATCAAAGTCTGCAATAACTTCTGTTAAGTTTTGAGGAATTAATTGCTTAGTTAATGTACTTCTTCTTCAAAAGTCAGGAAGGTTTTGGCCAATGTATCCTTGATTCTGCTGTGTCTTACAGCAAATCTGATCCGTTCTGAAGCTCACAAAGCTAAAACAATAATTATTGTCTCTTTTAGTATCTTTTTTTTTAGTACTAGATGGTCTCTTTTAGTATCTTCTGGGTATTTTTCCCTCTCTAATCAGAAACTCTCCTGATGCAGATAATAATGACAAGCTCCTCTTAACGCTTGTTTACACTTCTTAACATGAAGATAGAATTAATAGAAGATGATATAAAATAATCTGATATAAGATGAAAAAATGATGATTTTTTTTCAAAGCTAGCACCAGTATTTTTGTACCTCTAGGATATCTCCTGGCCATACTTATCTATTATATGAGTTCATTAAAGCCATGTCAATTCTCTATGGATTATGGTAGTAATTATTAAGGTTCTGCAAGTTAATTTGGCCTTTGAATTAAATTAATTACAAATGTTTAAACCCAATTGAGGCACTTCTACCACATATTTGGGAGGATTTTAGGCGTAATATACCACCTTAGCGGTGTATATTTGCTTTTTAACCAACCCAATTACGTTTTGTCATACAGCTGACAAAATGCAATAAATTGGGGAAAAGAAAATATGATATTCAAATGATGATGCACCCCTGGTTGGGACATCAACAGGCCTCCCAATAGTATTAGTTACTCCCTAATTGGGCCATCCATGTGCAAGTACTATCATTTTGATTATAAAGATTAAAATACATAAAATCTGATATCAATTAATCATAATTGTATTAAATTTGAAAGTGCAATTAGTTTATGCTATAAACCCACTTGATTCACCCAAGTGGGTCCCATAATCAGCCATATTATATAATATCATAGCTATTTTTAGCTATGATAAATTGGGATTGTTGGAAGCAGTCAAGGCTGTTTTGAGGTGAATATGATCTATCAGATTATTCAGATAAATTGAGAAGGATCAAGGGATCCATCAATGGGAGCAATCTATCAGTATTAGTGGTTTTCTCAAAAGGTTTATTTTTGAGCCAACCATCAAAATCTACACCTTCAGGTCAATAATATTCCCAGTTGCACCAGTTTTCATCAAGGCATTTATTATAACTTTCCGCTGCCCAACAGTAATCTGCTTAGGAACATGAAGTAAGCACGGTCACAATTATTTAGTTTATTGATGGAACACATGATTTTCTGGTTGTTTAACTACAGAATTTGTTAGTCTTGCTCAGGTTGAAGCCGAAATGGAGTGGGCATAGCTGCTACCCGTGCATTTGATATAGAATCCTCCTCAGGGTCAGATGAATCAGAAGTAAAATGCACCTCTGATAGATCTCATAGACTAAATTCAACTGGCGCTCATCTTCAATCTGGTCCACTAGGGTGCTATGATAGGGAGATATAGTTGGTGCCTTAGGATCTATTCTGATCACCAACTTGCCCATTTGAATTTAAGTGATAACTTTTTCCTTACATGATCATCTAAATATTCCACTTCATATTCTCCTGCTTCAGCTATTCCCACTTCCTCCTCCTCCCTATCCTTCATTGGTTGGTATAAACGTTGTAGAAAAACAGCATTGGAGGGAGGAAATAATCTGGGGGTACATGGAGGAGGTTCAACTGGTTTGGAGCCTCCAAAGTAATAAAACAGTGAAAGGAGCCCCTCAGAATGGTGCGCCCAGGGTGGACTCTGTTCAGTGAACATTTGAATAGGTGAAACCTGATGAAGGAGTTAATAAGCAGCTTTAATAATAATTTCCCATGCCCACGTGACAGGGAGATCTAAATTAAGCTCACCACCTTGAGTGGTCAACTTCCTGTCCCCAACCCATAAAGGTGTAAACACAACGTAACCAGGGAAGTGTGTGACTGAGTATTTATTTTGGACGACAACGTGCCAAGAGAAAAGATGGCTCAGAATGTGGTTGCTTATGCAGCCACAACAGTTAAAAGTCTACCCAGCTGCATTTCATCAGGTTTTGGTGGGTGAGTTTGAGGAAGGGTCCTTGTGATTGTGGGGTTGCAGCTTCCAAAAGTTAAGTTTGAACTTGCACTAATAGTTCCTATATCATTGATGCCATGGGAAATGTCCATTGGGTGTTGTCTACTTTTAATAGCACAAAAACTGCAGATTTTATAAGAAATTGAAAAAATAAAAAAATGGATCAATTGAGGATATAGTTTTTTATTAGGTAAATTAAACAATAAACCTTCACCCTGCCAAAAGTAGGTTAAGGGTTTTAGTATAGGCTGGGGGAAGGGAGGCTGGTAAGCTGAACTATGGTAGTAGAACAATTTCAATATTAAAATTAGTTAAAACAGTTTTGATCCTCAACATCCCCCTCATAGTATTGTCAGGATGATCCCAAACCATCCTTGAACATTTCCATAAACTTCTAATGCAAACTTGTTTTTTTAGATTTAAGAATGGGTTGTCAGATTTGATCCCATTTTTGGCCATTTTTTTAACTTTTTTCTCAAATTTGGCTTGCTAGGTAAGTTTTCACCTTTCAGATTGACTTCTAGTTGAGCCCCCTGTTGAAAAAAGGGAATGGGGACTCTGGAAGTTTTGAATTACACTTCCAATGGGGCAGGTGGTATCTTAAAGTTACACTGGGCGGATTCTCCAAAAAGGTGATAAATTTAAAAGAAAATATAGGCTATAATTTGACCTAATCTTTATTTTCATAAAGAGGGAATATTTATAGGCTTTTTTACAGTTTGTAATCTATCAGAGCGAATTAATCTCTGCGCAATCAAATCTTCAATCAATTGATCAGGATCAGATTGATCACTAACCTTTATAGATTGTGATATATTACTTGCTCCTTCCAATAATGTCAGGGGAATTGATGAAGTAGATTTTTCAGAGATATGAGAATTTGGAGAAATCCTGACACTTCCCCCCTCAAGGTTCAATTGCAGTGGAGGATGACTTCTTAAAAACCTAGGATGAATACAATTTTACACTATACCAGTATCATTATGAACAATTGAATACTCTAATCCTTTACAAAATATAACTCTATAGGGACCAGACCAATTAGTTCCCAACTTTTTGGTCCACCCAACACACCAATAATGATAGTACATAACATAATCCCCAATCTGGTATTCAGGTAAAACAGGTTTGTGTTGATTGCTCCTTTGAGTTTCTTTTCATGTGGTTGTTTCAATTGAATTCATTGCTTGAGCCTGAAGATGGATAATCTCATCAGCCAAGTTCCTCATAATTAAATTGGAATTTTCTGGGATGCTTTCCTCAAGGATTGTCTGAACACTAGAAGGGACTGAAGGATCCCGCCCATATATACACTTAAATGGGGACATCTTGATAATGTGGTGGTAGCTTATCCAATAAGCAAACAAGGCACTAGGCAAATAAAAATTCCACTGAGTCAGATCAGTGGATGCCATCTTCCTTAGAATTGAGACCAGGGTCCCATTAACTCGTTCAATTGCCCCATTTGTAGATGGATTATATGGGACAACAAATCTCTGAGTAGTACAAAATAATTTGGATAACTCTTGTATAAGTTGCGAGGTGAAATTAGTCCCATTATCTGACATAAGGACCTTGGGACACCCATGTTGAGAAATGATATGCTGATATAGGAATAACTCTGTAGTCTTAGCTGAAGGGGTAGCAATGGAAATGGCCTCAACCCATTTGGTTAAATGGTCGACAGCCATAATGATATACTGATGGACATGCAATCCCCAAGGAAAAGGACCTACAACATCAATGCTGACCACCTCAAATGACTTAGTTGGGGGAATAACTTGATGTTGATATGTAGGGTTGGTAGTTCCATGGCTTTTGCAGATAAGACATGAGTCAAGGGTCTCTCAAATGAACTCAGTCATGTTGTTCCAATAGTATCAAGTCTTCAACCATTCTAAAGTCTTCTTTAAGCCTCTATGACCAACTTGTTTGTGACCTTCCATTACAGCGTAAAATCTAGAGTTGGGATGTAGGAAGGGCAACCACTTAGATTTGAATTTCTTATACAAAGCTCCATCTTTCATAATAGTATCTTTGGTAATTGATTTTTAGAAAGGCTCTATCTTCTTCAGTTTCTTGATCCCATAACTCAGGTCATCCAATGAGATTGTATAAGCGTTCTTCTTGTTCTGGTTCCAAGGTCAGAATAGACAGTCAGGACAGCTCATCAGCATTTTGGTGCTGATCCCCTGAGCGATGAACAATGGAGAAATCGTAATTTTGCAACCTTAAAGCCCAACGGGCCAACCTCCCATCAGAATCCTCCATGTTATGCAACCATCATAAGGAGTAACGGTCAGTAATAACAGCGAAATGGTTACCATATAAGAAGGGGCGGAAGTTCTTGATTGCTAGAATTACTGCCAAACATTCCCTCTCAGTAACACTATAATTTCATTCAGCCTTCGACAAAGTTTTTCTATAGTAAGCAACAGGATGATCATTCTTCTCTTCATCACACTGAGATAAGATAGCCCCAATAGCGACATTGCTTGCATCAGTATGTAAAAAGAAAGGCTTATCAAATTGGGGATGAATTAGAACAGGTGCCTTGATCTAGGTATGCAGAGAATTGAATGACTGTTCTTGAGCTGACCCCCACTTGAAGGACACTCCTTTTTGCAACAGGTGAAATAAGGGTTCAGCCATATCAGCAAAGTTGGGAATAAATTTCTAATAATACTCAACCATTCCAAGAAAGACTTGAATATCCCTTGAAGAAGAGGGAGGAGGCATTCGTTGGATGGCTTGAACTTTGTCTGAGAGGGGTCAAATCCCTTTAGCTGAGACCTGATGTCCTAAAAAGTCCATTTTGTTTTTATAGAATGAGCATTTGGAGGGTTTGAGTTTTAAGGAAGAGCCCCAAATTCAGCTGAAAACTTCTTTTAGATGGTTTAAATCTTGGTAAAAGTTTTGGAGAACATGGCAATATTGTCAAGATATACCAGAACACAAGTAAGCTTTATATCCCGTAGCATACTGTCCATGGCCCATTGGAAGGTTGCTGAGGCATTGCTTAGTCCTTGAGGCATATGAGTTGGTTCAAAAATCCCTTCACTTGATATCAGGGCACACTTGGCACGATCTTCTTATGATAACTCAATTTGCCAGTATCCATTGGCTAAGTCCATGAGCGAAAAATAGGTGTATCCAGCCAACAACCCAAGAGAATCATCAATACTAGGTAAGGGATAACAATCCCATCAAGTGATGGCATTCAGTTGACAATAATCCATCACAACTCAATGAGAACCATCTTTCTTTTTGTTAGATTTTGATGGTTGACTCAAAAATAAACCCTTTGAGAAAACCATCGATGCTGATAGATTACTCCCATTGATGGATCCTTTGATCCTTCCCAATTCATCTGCATAATCTGATAAATCAGATTCACCTAATAACCGCTCTGATTGCGTCTAAGATGCCCAATTTTCATAGCTAATAATAGCTATGATATTATTACATTATGGCCAATTATGGGAACCACTTGGGTGAACCAAGTGAATCTACAGCACAAACTTAATTGCATTCATGAATTTAATGCAAATACAATTAATTATTACTAATTTTAATGTATGTCAATCACCATAATCGGCATGATAGTACTTACACATGGACTTTCCAATTAGGGAGTACCAAGTACTATTGAGAGGGTTGCTGACGTCCCAATTAATGGTGCATCACTATTTGAATCCATATATTCTTTTTTATCAATTGTTGTGTTTCATCAGCTGTATGACAAAACAATAGTATTTGCACATGGACAGCCCAAATAGGAAGTACCTAGTACTATTAAGAGGCCTACCAATGTCTAAATTAGGGGTGCATCATTATTCAAATTATATATTCTCTTTTCCCCCACTTATTGTATTTCATCCGCTGTATGATGAAACGTAATTGGGCTGAATGAAAGGCAAATATACACCACTAAGGTGCTAATATTATGCCTAAAATCTTCCCAATTATGAGAGTAATAGTGCCTTCAATTGGGCTGAAATGATTGTATTTAAGTTAATTAAAGGGCTGAATTAACTTGAGGATATTTTTAATAACCACTGCCATAATCCATAGCGGATTGGCATGGTTTTAATTAACTCATCTAATAGATGAGTATGGCCAGGAGATGTCCTAGAGGGATAAAATACCGGCGCCTGGCCCTAAAATAAAATCATCATCTTTCCATATCTTTATATTTTCATCTTATATCTTCTTATCTTAATTCAATCTTCATATTAAGAGTGTAGAAAAGCATTCAGGGGAGCTTGTCATAATTACCTGAGTCTGGAGAGTTCCCAATTAGAGAGGTAAAATTACCCTAAAAGAGACCAAGAGAGTCAGATATTGTTGTTTAGCTTTGTGAGCTTCTGAATGGTTAGGAAATACTGTAAGACACAGCATAATCGAGGATTTATCAGATGAAACTCTTCCTGACTATCAAAACAGGAATACATCTAATAAGCGAGCTAATCCTAAAAAACTCACACTTCTTAACCAATAACAATGAGGATGCCCAAGGACTATTGGAGGGTTTCAATAATCCAGCCTCCAACAATTGATGCTACTCCTTGGTAACCTGGGCTTCTTCTACTTTAGATTTACAATAGGGCTTTGCACGAATAGGAAGGTGATCACCAGTTTCACTCCTTTCATCTTCCCAAAATCATAAGTATGCTTAGCAAAGATGTCAGAATATTCATCTAACAATTGAAGTACTTGTTTCTCCTGTTCACTAGAGAGGTGTTTTCTAATAGCAGGACCCACAGTAAGGATTTCCTCATTGGTTTCCAATCCAAAGTCTTGTAGACTCCTGAAGGGTTTAACATCATAGATATGAGATAAGGGCAGTAACTTGACATAAGCAATTGGATGCTCCTGATCTACCAGTTTTGCCTCATTGGTAAGGTTTGCCAGTAAGACAGACAATGATCCTGAATAAGCATAATCCAATACTCCAGGACAAGGCAAGAGCTCTTTAGCAGAAGGATTGACAGTGCCTTGGACTTGTAACAAATGTCCCTTGGGAATCAAAAAATGCAAAGAAGTGTTAATAATTACTTGTGATTTTGGCGGAATAACTAATTTCTCAGGGGAGAAAATAGGCATCCCCTCTTCAATATCCGCCAATGCAGGGGGTAATTTTACGTGAGAATCCCCAACATGATATTGAAGTGAATAAGCCTTTTGGTTCCTTCTAGCAGACATAACTGACATCAGGTGGAAGCATAATCAGATAAAAGTAAGGAAACTCTATACCCCAAAAGAGACAATGACGAGTCAGGGTAATTGATAATTCCATCAAATTCTCATAAAAATTGAGTCCCCAAAAGTAGGTCATAACTCAAATTATTGAGTACAATAGCTGGGATGGTAAAGGTTAATTTCCCAATTTTCAGGGGAAAAGATGAAAAAGCTCCAATAGACTGAGTACTCTGAGGTCCAGCTGTGCCATATTCTTCATAATGAGAAATATTGGGTGTTAATTTGATCCGTTTGACCAATTTTGATGAGACAACATTCACTGGGGATCCAGTATCTATGATAGCTTTGGCATTGACTTGATTCACTCGGAAGTCAATATGGGTAATGGTGCTTCTGAACTGAGAGGATAATGCCAATAAGGAGGGCAAGGAATAAGAAGAATGTTTGTCTTTATTACACTCAATCAAACTTTGATGCTCTTGCTGCGCACTCATATCATTATCAAGGTGGAGAATCTTATTGGTCTTATCTCTTTTCTTCTTCTCATCTGCTTCCTTTTTAAAACAATGATCCTCAGTATGGAAATAGCGATGACAGTAATTACACTGGATCGCCCTATTGTTCTCAGGCATGGCGTAGACTTTGGGGTGACTAGGTCTAGGAGACTCATAAACTCGGGGTTTTTCAGAGAATTGAGGAGGCAATTCCAATAAGGCCTCCTTAATATCCAAAATACTTCAGAAATTCTTTTTGACACTGATTAGATAAACTTGCATTTGAGTCCTGGAAGTAAAAGCTGACAGAACTGCAGTAATTGCATCATCCAAGTTTAACTGACCACAGGCTACTAGAGTTTGAGCTTCCTGATAGAACTGATGAGCAAAGTCTTTGATAGATTCATTTTGGTGGGGCTGTATACCCATAAAAGCCTGCTTTTGCAAGGATAAGGTTTGCTCACTCCCAAATTCTTTGATCAACGCTTCTTTGACCTGAGACCAAGTAGAGCAAGTCATTAAGTGGGGAACCATAATATCCTGAGCCAATCAAGTAAGGCAATTAGGCAAGTAATTCATCTTTTGGTGATCTGTGGCCTCACTTAATGCCTTTTCATAAAGATAGAGAAAGGAGATAATGCTGCCTTCCCCCAGGGAGTATTTGTCCTTGAATACTGGCTTGAAACTCATGGAAGCATTGGTGGTCAAAACATGCACTCCAGGTTGTTCAGATTGAGTAGAGACATAAGACGTGGAATCTGAAACTTGAGAAGAAAATTGAGGGTAAGGACCAACAGCTTCAGAACAAACTTCACTAATCTGACAATTCAGATCAGCATGCCCTACTTTCTCATCTAATCGGTGAGATAGCTCAAAAATCTGTTCCTGCTATGCGTTGTACTTGATTTCCAGTGTTTCAATTTTAGTTTGGAGCATTTCCCCTTTTGATTCTCAAGCACATAATAAGATATTGGTATCCTTGGCCCATTTTCCCAGATTGATCAATTTGTCAGATAATGACTGAAGTGATAAGAGGGGATCAATTGGTACCCCATTGGGGGTTAGGTTACACTCTTTGGCCAATTTAGAGAATTGTTCACGCAAGTGGTTCATCATGTTCAAGAGAGAGTCAAATTGCTGGAAAGATCCTGAATGCCCATCAGCATCTGGAGGTCCCCAAGGTCCATCAGCACCGGGAGGTCCATGGGGTCCTACACCCCCAGGTGGCCCATGAGGTCCTATAACCCCAGAGGCTTTCTCTACTTCATTAACCTGAAACTGAATTCCTAAGTACATTTGTTCCAATTGGAAGAGATGGTTCTAATTTCCTCCTCCATTGATTGACTATGCTCAGAGAGTTGGGAAATACCCTCTCTCCATTCTCTCTGAATCTCCTGAACTTTCTTGGGAAACTGTACATCAACAAAATTGGACATCCCATAATCAAGCTGAATGAGCTGCTGATGTACTTCATTGAGGAAAGCTTGATTACTAATGATAGCATCATGATTATCTCAGCTAAACTCAGAGGCTGACTTGAAAAATTTAGAAATATAATTATTCAAGGATTGGAGTCCTTCTAGTAAATTGAGCATCCCTTGATGGTGCATTCCAACTACAGGTAGCAAATGGTATAAGGTAGGATGTACAAGTTGGTGCAAATATTGCTCAGGGTCAGTTCCTGGCATTTGAGAGGTTTGCAGAACTTCTCACAATATAGAAGATACTGCATTAGATTGAGATCAGGTAGAATAAATTCCAGGGATTAAGGCCCCTTCAAGCAATTGATTAATAATATTTTGTAAAGCCTCAGGCGGTATTTGAAAGTCTGAGGTAAAATTTAAGTTAGGACCATAAAATTTCAAGTTAGCCCAAAATTTCAACGTGGAAGGTAATCTTGGGATTTAGGCTCTAGTTGAACGGACCTATCATAAAATGCTGCCTTGCTCTTGGTCTTGAGCTTCTTCAGGCAAAAAATGAGAATCCATGGTAGTGATAGATGTTGTCACTGGTGCATAACTCAGAGTGCCCCTGTAGTGAGCACCAGTCTGGAAGTTTTTAATTACACTTCCAATGGGGCAGGTGGTATCTTGAAGTTACACTGGGCGGATTCTCCAAAAAAGGCGATAAATTTAAAAGGAAATATAGGTTATAATTTGACCTAATTTTTATTTTTGAAAAGAGGGAATATTTATAGGCTTTTTTACGGTTTGTAATCTATCAGAGCAAATTAATCTCTGTGTGATCGAATCTTCAATCAATTGATTGAGATCAGATTGATTGCTAACCTTGATAGATTGCAATATTACTCACTCCTTCCAATGATGTCAGGGGAATTGATAAAGTAGAATTTTCAAAGATATGAGAATTTGGAGAAATCCTGACAGGGACCATGGCAGAGCTTTTAAATTATCCATTCTGCACAAATTTGCTTGATTTTCTTTAATTAATAATTTGCAAATTCTAAAACTTGAATGAGTTTGGGTTGAGGGGTAGATGGCACTAAGGCATGTGGTAGGCAGGGGGGAGCGGCAACCACCCATCACTTGTCCAGGGTATGCCCTAGGTCAAAGATCTGGGTGAGAGGCTGGGCCCTGGGGTTTGGCACCTTTTTTACCCTGGAGGGGTTTATAACCCTGTCCAGCTTAATGGCTGGAGCTAAGGGCCTTACAGTAACCTTAATTACAAGTGAGGCTGATAAACAATTTATAAAATTAAGCTGGGTGATTTATAATTGACCTACCCTTAGTAGGTTTATATCTTTGGTGGAATTTGGTTAGTTTAAAGATCTAGGATGATAAGCCAATTATCCTGCATACAAGGGACTACCAACCACTTGCTGTCCATACCCTTGGGCAGAGGTTTGATCTAAGGGTTTTTTGTTGGTGTTGCTAGACTTCTTGGAGTTTGTGTTTAAAGTGAACCCTACACCAGGGAATATTACTAATTGTGAAAGGTACATTTAGTAATTACTATTAACCTGATAGCTTAGGTTTATCAACGTCTAAACCCAACTTATCACTTGCAATTATAGGTTGCTAGTCTTTATTCTAGTCATGTGAGGGGGAAATCTGGCACGTATTAAACATTAAATGCTTGTGTTTATTGAAGGGTGGTTGGTTAGCTATAAGCCTTTGGTGATAAATTTATTGGCTAAACGTAACCTAGTACTTGTAAAGCGCGGGTTGATAATGTTAGTGTTGTTTTTGGGACCATCTAGTACTAAAAAAATGTTAGTGTTGTTTATCTCTCTGATCGCTATTATGGTTAAATTTTATAAGGATTAATATTTCATATTGGGTATTTCATCAAACATAATTACTCAACATTACATTAGAGATTATATTTAATTGAGTGGTTGTACTTTCGCACTGATCTGAATCCTAAATATCCTTTCAACAAAACATCATGTGTAAATAATTTCCGGGTAAAAGTTTGAGGTTGACAACCGGGGAAACGGGAAATCTCGAGCGGAGGCTCAGATTATCTATTGTATTGAAGTCGATGTAGTGGATTTTGAACCATTTAATTATAACTGATGGGACGGGGGTGGCTTGGATGAAATCCAAAGTCCTCCACTCTAACTTTTCCAACCCATCTACCTGAGTACATGTTAAATCTGCAGTTGCCGATGTCGGTAGCTTTTAGTTCTTACCCTTAAACTTTAGCTTAAAGCGTTTGGGATTACCGCTATAGGTAAGTTGGACTTTTTATGGTAGGGTTTTCATCTCTCGCTTCAAGTTTTGGTTTTAAGCTGATGGCACGGTTAAATAGATGGGTTCGAAGTCTATCCAGCTGCTATTGTTTACCATTTAGAAAACGTTAAACTAGTGTATCCTTGATTCAGGGTTAAATTTATAAGATGGTCAGATTGATTTTTAGTGGCTGGGGAGGGGGGCTTGAGATAGAAGCAATTGTAGGTTACGAGGGGTCTTTAAACACTTAACGGGTACTTTTGAGGTTTAAACCCCAACTCTCTGCCACCGGTTTATTCTACCGATACTTTGTCGCTTGGTTAAGGTTTCCAATTCAGCCTGTAGGTTGGTTGGCGGCCGATTATTGCGCCCATTTCGGTCATGGCGCATTGGTGGTTAAAGTTGGCCATATTGTTATTCAGCTATGGTCAATGGTCAGCTCTAATCAAACCTTAGTTTGGTTTTTTTGTAGGGTTGAAAAGCCGGGGTTTAGTTGGTGGGCTTGGAGCATCCAAAATTATTTTAAATGGTGGCGTAAGAGGGTTGCTTCATCTCTGAGGCTTATCGGAAGGGGCGCTGAGCGCGCAATTTGATAGGCTTAGTGGGATCTTTGCTTTTGGGGGATTATAACTGGGTTAAACTTTAGCGGGTGGCTATTCATATTCGATTGGGCCTTAAGATGAGTGAGGTAAGCGTTGGTGAGCTTGGCAATTCTTTTTGGCGTGAAGCAAAATTTTGGTTTAGGGTAAACCATCTGTGATCCCAGTATAATTTAAAGCTTAGGATTTTTTTTGGCTGGTATCGAATGGCTCTTGACAAGGCGTGTAGGCTTAAGAGGTAGTCGATAGTTTAGAGTTATAAGAAATTGGTTGCCTTTATTTCACCCGGCCGCCGCTACGTTGGATCTTGTATAGTTTCAAAAGGTTTCGGCGGATGACCTACTTTACTAACGCGTAGTCAAGCCGATGCTCCGGAAGCCGTGGGAGTCGGACGAGCTTAACGAGGACTGGGTCGCGGAAAAAGCTTTGGCCGAAGCCGACCGAGCTGGCAGCGAGCCCACTAATCTTCAGGTGGGGTCCGGGCGCGCGTCACGCCAAGGTTACGGCACGGTGAAGATTTCGGCGCCTGGCTCCAAACTGACGCTAAACAAGGTGGCGACTCGGACCCTGCAGACTGGCGGGACGTTAATCATCAATCATGCGCCTGAGGCCGGTTCGGGGGCAAGCCTCGGGGCATCGCTTGGGACAGTTCTGGCGAACAAGCACCTTCAGTGGCAGAAGCGCACGTGTGACTTGTTCACCCCACTCCAGTTGGAGACCATGTTTGAGGCACCGAAGCTGGAGGTTTCCCGCGACACTCGGCCAAAGCTCGTTGGCACGCCCCTGAGGAGAGTCTCCGGGAGAAGGCCGATGCCATTCAAACCCCCACCTGCCCGATCCAGCTACTTGGCCCCTCAGCTACCCGAACCAACCCAAACACTTGACGAGGCTAACCGTCTAAAGAAGACTTTAAGTGGCTCCAACGAATTAACCAACTCCATGCGCCTCACCCACTCGTCGTTGTTCAAACTCAACTACGACGCGAAAACCCGCAACTGTCTCTCGGCACTCGCCTCTCGGATTGAGGGCAACTCCTCCCTCCACCGGGTTGGCGCGTGGGGCGGCAGCCCCTTGCGGCCTACCGCTAGTCCCACCTGCCAAGCAGCTTGTAAGGGAAGTCTGCGCAAGATGGTTTCGGCACCCGCCCTAAATCTGGCCCCGCCCGTTCAACCCCTACCAAAGGCGTCTTGCCGCATGCCCACGCCCTACCCTCCAACCTGGCAGTGGTTAAGAGCCCAGGTGGAGGCTGACTATGGGCCATCCGCGGCGGACTTTGGAAAGGACAAAGCGTCCGAGGCGTCGGAAGAGGGTTTGGATGGACTGGATCACGAGTGGTTGCGCCAGATTTCTTTGGAGCCGACGGATGAAGCCCACCGTTTCGACGAATCCTTACAAGACGTCGGTGCTAACCTTTCCCGGGAAGCTCCTCTTAAGGCTAAAGCTTCAGGTGCGTTGAACGCATCTCAAAGCGCATTGCACCAGCAAGCGCACCGGGTAGGTTCGCCCGTTCCACCCATCTCGGATCCCTTCGCGACCACACCGCCCAGCCTATGGCAAGAGCTCTTTCTTTCCGAGCCGCAGGAGGGCGGACGCGGCCCCCTCGGACCTGACCGCGCGGCCGATCACCTCAAGCGGTGCGGGGTTCTCCCCCACCAGGTGGTGAACGGGGAGCTGATTTTGATCAAACCTTCCCAGGTTGGCCAGGTTCCCAAACAGGTCAACAACATGCGTTTCAACTCGCTCCAAATGAGATGGGAGCCGATTGAGGTGGAAACCCCTGAGGAGGACCCTTTTGCTGGCCTCAACTCTTTAGCCATCGAACCTAGTGAGCTAAACCAGCGGCTGGCTGCCCTCAATCCTAACCACCCATCCCGCCTCGGGTCGAATGCTAGCCATTCCACCCCAACCTCCAACGCGTTTGGCTCCCTTCGCGCGTGCCCATGCCAACCAAGCCCATGCGCCACCCCACGCGTAACGCCTCAGCAAACCCCTCACAACTCCATGTCAAAATCCACAGGGCACTGGTCTATCCCGTCTCCCGAGAACATCGCCCCGCTTCAAAGGTCCAAGGGTTCTGTGAAGCCGAGCCCATCGGCGACATCGAAACGTACCGCCATCCCTTTCCTTCCCTCTCCGCCGCGCCTCTCCGCCGCCCCTTCAAGTTCTTCCAGGAACCCCGCGCTTTACGAGCAAGCTTTCCATGGCTGGTTCATCCCCACCTCAGCTCGCCCCCTCCTCCATCCCGTCACCCAGGCCACCCAGACGGACCCAAACGACCATCTTGGTCCCGCCAACTGCCGCACCGGATCTGGTTCAGGATTTACCACTTCGCCTCTCAGTACCCCCAAGGCCGCCTCGCGCAGGTCAAGCTCCGGCCACGAGGGGTAAGTTGGGCTTGCCGGGCGCTTATCTTATAATTTAGGCCTTCACAGCGGAGCCCCGAGGCAAAGATGCCAAGCCCATCGGGACCAGCAGCGAGGCAGTGTTCTGCAAACGATTTACAGCGCCTTTTCCTGAAGCGCGATCCGCCCTTTCAACAGCTTCGGTTGGTGACTTTGGTTGGGGTAAACCTGAGCTCCTTGAAGGGTAAGGGGCCTCGAACGGCATCAGCTTACCCTTTAGAGTTTTCGGAGCTGCCGAACCTCAGGCTGCTAAATGTGAGTCGGAACTGTATCCGCGAGTTAAATGGGTTGGTTGGTCTGAGGCTGGTTAACCTGAAGGTGGATCACAACCTGCTGAGCCATCTCCCCGAAGGCCTCGAGCGGTCACTGTAGGTCGCTTTTAAACCCAACTAACCGTTTAGCCCAAGCCTTGAGAGGGTGGACCTTAGCCATAACCAGCTGATGTCGATCCGGGGGCTGGCCCCCTGCGCGCACCTCAGGGCCCTCGCTGCCACCAACAACCGCATCGTCACCCTTTGCGGGGCCTATCCGCGCCTTCAGGTCCTCAAGCTTTCTGCGAACCCGCTGGGGGCGATTTTGCCCTTGGCGTCCTTTGCTTCGCTCCACACTCTCTATCTCAACCACCTCCCCTCCGAACTGGAGATCCCGCCCTACTTTGAAGGGGCCTTTCCCGCTTTGGAGAATCTCTCGATACGCCACGCCAACCTTTCCCACCGCCATCCCATCCGGCTGACCCCCACCCTCCGACACATCTATGCTGAAGGTATCCGAGCTCGCATCTTCGCTCACCTGCAGGGTGCCCTCGCCTAGTGCCCAGGCTTTCCGACTGGGGCGCTCGCCTGGCCTTTTTGGAGCTGAGGCGATGCAACCTGGATGGCTTCCCCTCCCGTATGCTTTCGCAACTGCCGCAGCTGGTGGCGTTGGATCTGTCCCACAACCGGATCGGTGGCTTCCCGGCCGATGCTGGCACCGCCCACCCCAACCTCAAGTGGCTGAGCCTCGCCGCCAACCGCATCGCCAATATCGCTCAGCTGTGCACCGCCCTCCTCCCAAGGGTGCCGCTCCTCAGGGCCTTTGACTTGAGGTAACGTCGTCTCTCGCTCACCATTGATGGCTTCAGGGGGAATCCCCTCAACGCCAGCCTCCGTTTAGACCACCCCGACCCCAACGTCTCGGCCGTGTACCAGGCGGCCCTACGATCCCAACTCCCCCACCTGAGCAAGCTGGACGGCCGCCGCCTGCTGTGATGGGGGTGCCGATCCTCCCTTACTTCACTGTATTCATTAGAACTTGGAGGTGTAAACCTGTCACCATACCTTATTG
This sequence comes from Massospora cicadina, assembly GCA_022478985.1. NCBI lineage: Eukaryota > Fungi > Entomophthoromycota > Entomophthoromycetes > Entomophthorales > Entomophthoraceae > Massospora > Massospora cicadina. Next base: position 11,085 of record JAKSZP010016535.1, on the reverse strand, counting down.
GCTGGGGGGCGTATACTCCATCAAAGTCGTGATTAAACTTCCCCATCGCGATGGTTTTATCAGCCCACCTAGTTTAAGGTGGGTTCAAAACCCTTTAGGCTGACCCCAACCTTCAACCTGTAAAGGGCAACTCCGTCAACCCAAGCGAAATATTTTGGGGAGGGTGGCCATCCTCACCCTTAACTAAGGTACCTTAATTACATCGCTATAACCAAGTTACAGCCGTCCCGAGAACGGGGCTAAAGGGTCGGTGGACGCTTAATCGTACTGGGATCCCCTCACCCAACTAATCCATCGTCGAGGCCGCTACCCAAGCTTGGGGTTTAAATGGGTACTTTGGGTAGCCTCCAATGTTAACGCCAGCGTAACTTTACCGGCTCCCGACCTAGCGGTTAGATTGCCTGCGATCCTCCAGGGCTTTACTATTAACCTGGGGTTGGATGGGCTAACCTTTGATGGTTTATGCTGGGGCTAACCTGGTATCAACCCGTTTTAATTAGGGGTGGTCGATTGGGTATAGCGGTTTGTTTTAGATGATTTTTGGTACTTTGAGGGGTTTGGCTTCATCTAAGATTGATGCTGGTTAGTTACTCGAAACTGATATAGGTCAGGCATCGTAAGGTTTAAGAGGCCGGGTAAGATCATAATTGGGTCTAAGGTATCAATGTGAACTAAGTGGATGATTGACCTCTATTCAGTTGTAAGGAGATGGGTCTGGGATTTTAGGAGGTATTTTGGAGTTGGGTAAATATTTAGCTTAGATACTAGTAGGTAGTTCGTCTTTCAGCCTACCGCTTTTCAGGGGGTTCAGTTCAATACGTATGGTATACCATCACTAATTAAACCCTAGTTATACATGTATTTAAGTTTGTAATGCCGGTAAGCGGGATGGGTAACTTGGGTTCTAACCTACCCGCCATTGACTATACGTTTAAATTCGATTTGGGGTTCAATGCATGGTTTAGAACTGTTAATGCGTATCAGTAGCTTCCTATTCCATTTTAAGGGCGAGCCCCTAAAGTTTCATAGCCTAACGCCAGCCTGGATAGCTAAACTATAGGTTGGGATATGGCTGGTAAACCTACCCATCAAGTTAAACTTGAGCTCAACAGCCTACCCGGTGTTGAGGTTGGAATCATCGGGTTGAACTTAACAGGGTGCTTATAGCCCTAACTGAATCCGTGGTTCCTAATGGTATCTTAATTTTGGCTGGTATAAAGATTGATGGCTGGTATACCTTCATCTAAGGCTTGAGTCAAAGATCATTTACGATCCCGGGATGATTATCAATATACTGAAAGTATGATAGCTTTAATGGTGAGAAACCGTTGGTCATATAATAGCCCCCTACCTTAGGTTGTCGTGGGCTTGTTATTGTAATAGGATACCGGTAATTTGACTTTTTGGGCCTCTAGCAACGGTATCTAAGCGCATAAAAACTTGTCACCAAGTATCAGATTATCGTATTAAAGTGGTTAAAGGCTATATCTCAAGTGAGCTGCTTAAGTCGGTTTAAAAGGGAAGCAGTATCCACAAGTTAGTTAACATAGGTTTGTTAGTAAGCTGGATTAGTATGGATAGAATAAACTTATCTCACTGCACAGATAACCATGTAACTAGCTGTGGTAGCTTGAGTTAAAGGGTGATACTTTGTTTGGAATGGGAGTTTCCCTCGGTTTCGCTTGCACTGAGATGATCCTTATCCTGTATCCCAATAAAAGGGGTTTCCTTCATAGAGGTATAGATCTTATAGATTCAGATATCCTAGAAAGTTGACTGACCCTTTGAAATGAGAGTTCACTACCAAAACAACTTGAGCTTATCTAAAATGTATATAAATCATCTTATCTAGCTATCTATTTTAAACCATGGCTGTCAAAAATCTAAGCTACTTTTGCCATTGGATTAGTAAAACAACTCAGCTCGGGCTGCATGGTTATATACCATTTTTACTTCAATTTCAACATTTTTACACTTCAATTTCAACATTTTGCATCACAATTTTTAAATTTTGAGGTACACATTTTTAACATTCTGTATCACAATTTTTTAAATTTTGGTACACCAACCAGGGGATAAACATTCAACATTTTGTATCACAATTTTTAAATTTTGAGGTACACCAACCAGGGGATAAACATTCAACATTTTGTATCACAATTTTAAATTTTGAGGTACACCAACCAGGGGATAAACATTCAACATTTTGTATCACAATTTTAAATTTTGAGGTACACCAACCAGGGGATAAACATTCAACATTTTGTATCACAATTTTTAAATTTTGAGGTACACCAACCAGGGGATAGACATTCAACATTTTGTATCACAATTTTTAAATTTTGAGGTACACCAACCAGGGGATAGACATTCAACATTCTGTATCACAATTTTTAAATTTTGAGGTACACCAACCAGGGGATAAACATTCAACATTTTGTATCACAATTTTAAATTTTGAGGTACACCAACCAGGGGATAGACATTCAACATTTTGTATCACAATTTTAAATTTTGAGGTACACCAACCAGGGGATAGACATTCAACATTTTGTATCACAATTTTTAAATTTTGAGGTACACCAACCAGGGGATAGACATTCAACATTTTGTATCACAATTTTTAAATTTTGAGGTACACCAACCAGGGGATAGACATTCAACATTCTGTATCACAATTTTTAAATTTTGAGGTACACCAACCAGGGGATAGACATTCAACATTCTGTATCACAATTTTTAAATTTTGAGGTACACCAACCAGGGGATAGACATTCAACATTTTGTATCACAATTTTTAAATTTTGAGGTACACCAACCAGGGGATAGACATTCAACATTTTGTATCACAATTTTTAAATTTTGAGGTACACCAACCAGGGGATAGACATTCAACATTCTTGTATCACAATTTTTAAATTTTGAGGTACACCAACCAGAGGATAGACATTCAACATTCTGTATCACAATTTTTAAATTTTGAGGTACACCAACCAGGGGATAGACATTCAACATTTTGTATCACAATTTTAAATTTTGAGGTACACCAACCAGGGGATAGACATTCAACATTTTGTATCACAATTTTAAATTTTGAGGTACACCAACCAGAGGATAGACATTCAACATTCTGTATCACAATTTTTAAATTTTGAGGTACACCAACCAGAGGATAGACATTCAACATTCTGTATCACAATTTTTAAATTTTGAGGTACACCAACCAGAGGATAGACATTCAACATTCTGTATCACAATTTTTAAATTTTGAGGTACACCAACCAGAGGATAAACATTCAACATTTTGTATCACAATTTTTAAACTTTGAGGTACACCAACCAGGGGATAGACATTACTGATGCTTTAAAACCACCCAAAAAAGGAACCAAAACAAATGAAATGACAAAATTTATCCAACCAGGTAGGGAGTGGAGGACTGCTAGCCCACCATGGCAGAGGGGGAAAGGTCAGGCAACACCTCTGCAGGCACAATAGGTTTGGCTGTAGCTTTATGATTGAAGAGGTGGATATAAGCTGAGAGCAAGGGCGTTGGGGCATCAGCATGATGTGGGTCAAAGGCTGGAATGAAAGGAGTGATATCCACAATATCAGCCTGTAGGATAGCCTCTGTATATTCTGCAACATGATGTTCAGCTTGAAGGTGGGCATCAGAGAGTAGAGTAAAATTGGCAATATGCTGCCTGGTAATCACAGTGTTTGGGGCAACAGTCACTAGTTCAGCAACATGTGGTAGAGTTGATCGTGGCATTAGCCAATTTGTTGATTTCTTCCCATGCTCCTTCAGGAAAATTAGGTGGAAAGTTAGGTAGGCGCAGCCTTTTTTGAATCATAAACTGACTCTGCCACCACTTTGTGGAGGTGATGCCAGTGGGGTGAGGCCACCGCTGCTAAGGCAAACAGGTGGTCACTTTGGAAGGGGATGGCATTAGGCTAGGAGCATAATGTCTGGGAGGGAGCAGTTTGTCAAAAGCCATGTTGAGAAGTTCATCCAAGTCATAACCATCTGAGGCTACTTCACCTGATTTGTCAATTGCCTTTGGGACAAGCTCACCTGATTCATCAACCTCATCCAATAGAGCCTAAGGATTTTGGTTCAATTGAATAAGGGAGGCAGAATTAGAGTGGGTGGAAGTAGGCAAATGAGAAGTTGCTTGGGGCAAACAGTGGTCCAAGCCTGATTCTGATTGATTGGGTTGAATTCGGGTGGGGAGTGCAACTGGAGGTTTTGGTGGGTCAGATTTCCCACTGTCCTCATGAGCTAGTGTGGCGGGTGGGGGCAACAAAGCACCCCATTCAGATGCTGCTGATAAGGGTTCAGAAACAGCATCAGAGGAAGTGGCATGGAGGCAGGACTTTTTAAAATGGTGAATTCAGAACAGAGGGGACAAATCTAGAGACTATTATTGATATGAGCCAAAAGAAATGCTCTGGCGCTGCCACAATGCAAGTATGGGGGGATTTGTTAGGTTATGGCAGAGTGGTGTGGGATTATGGTGGCAGTGGTGTGAGAGGAAGCATGGCACTATGCACCAGAGGGAACAGTGAAGATGAGATTGGGTTGAGTGCCATAAGCCAAAAGCCCCACCATCAACTGTTCATATAAAATTTGGGGTGGGAGGTAGGAAGGGAGGAATGCAAATGATACCACCAGTACAATTTCAGAAGGGAGGTGAGTATGGGTAGTATTAATAGGAGTGTTTTTAAAAATGAGGGAGTTAAAGCTGCTATGGCAGCATCCTCCTCTATCTGAAAGCCTATGTCAAAATAGCTTTTAAAAGGATAGAAATTGACAAAGCCAGCTGGTGAAAAGGCAGTGATGGCTAGTTCAATAATTGCTTTGTCAGCATATGGGAATAAACGCCTTTAATCAACATGGAGGCAAAATTGAATATTGGAATGAGGAAGGGCAAGAGCATGGGGTCAAGAAGGGTGGATGGGTGCAAGATGGGTGCTAAGTTCTGTGGGGGGGACAAATTAGCTGGAAGGGTTTGGTGGGCTATTTGAGCTTATTCAAATGCATTTTCCCACAGGGCAGAAAATTCTAGGTGGTGGAGCACCACTGCCCCACACTGGGGCAGCAGGAGGCAGATCTGAGGACATCAATAAAGGGGATGTGGCCAGGCAGCTAAAGTAGTTTAACTCTTTTTATAAAATTTGCTCAAAAGTGATATTGAGTGGAAAGAAAATGTAACATTTTACACTTCAATTTTAACATTTTATATCTCAATTTCAAAATTTTACACTTCAGTTTAAAGATTCTATATTTGAAATCCAACATTTTATAAATCAATTTTATCATTTTACAAATAAATTTTACCACAATTTAATGAAATAATTTCATTTAATCATTCCCACTGAAATAGAGGCAAGCATATTATTTCCCACTCTTTTTTTCCTATTTAAAAATAATTGAGTATCCCTTATATTATATTTTGTTCTACCAACTGAAACCACTGATGCTGGAAAAAATGATAAGTTTGTAGCTAGAACTAGATATAATACATTATTAACACAAAAATATAAAATTGATTTATAAAATAATGAATTCAAGTGTAAAATGTTGAAATTGAAGTAAATAATTGAAATTGAAGTATAAAATGTTGAAATTTAAATGAAAAATATTATTAATGAAGTACAGTATTGAAATTGAAGTATAAAATGTTGAAATTGAAATAAAAAATGTTAAAATTGAAATACAATGTATTAAAATCAAATATAAAATGGTGAAAACAAAAAGTAAAATGTTGAAATTTAAGAAAAAATGGTATAAGTCTGTAAAGAGTTAATACATATCTCCCAACTGTTAGATATCTGAGAGTTTACTAAAGCTTGATAGTTATAGAATCAATAGCTATCAAAACTTTAATAGGCCAACCAAAGTACCTCTCTAAGCCTAGTAGACCATCCATGGCAATTAAACTAAGCCAACTCAGTAGATCAATGGGTATAGATAGTTTAAATATCCTGTATAGAGTTTACCTACTGCCTTTGGCCGCTATAGAGGTCTTTAAAAAAGAAAAAAAGAAAAAAGAAAAGTATTCAAGGTGGGTCAACCTTGAGACAAATACCACACCAAGAATTTTTCTAGCCAGTAAAGGTTTTGAACTTGTTTTTAACAAAATTTTGTTTTAGGGGTGGTAGCAGGAATTACACTGCCAGGATTAACCCTTTACTATAGAGTTCTTTGCTTTAGATAGTTTGAGGGTATGAAATAGCGCTAGAACTTTCATCATATAGAAGATTTAACAATCAAGTAAAAAGCAACTTTTGGGAGATTACCATAATCCAAAACTGATTGTAATGGGTCAAAACCAGTTACATTGCCCTAATACTGGGATGGTTTGGTAAAGCTGATGAGTGCAAAACCCTGAGCTAAGGACAGGACGTTTTATTTTGGTTAATAGTTGGGCCACGCAATGGCCCAAAAATGGATATAACTTTTAGATGGGTCACAGCTTCACTGCTATAGTGAAGTTAAAGATTTGAATATTTAGTTGCCCACAGGTGTTTAGTTTGGGTCTAACTTCCTTCAAATTTAGCTCTTAGTAATATAATGGCTCCTAAAGGACAAAGACAAAGCTTTTTGCGTTCAGTAAAGTCCATCTACTGGCAGCTATCCTGGTTCATGGCTCCTGGTTGCTATTGTTGTGATTATATAAGGGAACTTAAAAATGTATGCCAATCTAAAAGCTAATAAAAAGCTTGGAACTCACTTTATTGGGGCAATTTTTTTCATCACTATAGGGTGAGTGGGGCCTTGTGTTGTAGTGAGCATTAGTCCTCCTCAATCAGAATCTTCCCTTCTCATTCAATATGAGGGTTAATCTGTGGTCATCCTCTTCCATCAATGTCTAGATCTTTGCACCCCCATTGTTATAGTAATTCCAGGTACAGTTCTGGGATTTGGGATACAGTTTTACCCAGATTATCAATGGGTTTAGTCCAGATTGTATCATGGGACAATTATAAAATCCCCTTTATTGGTTCTTACCCATTTAGGATAAGGATTCATTAAGTGACAGATCAATTGTTTAATTGAGGAATAAATAACAGAGAAGGGTATCCAAATGGCTCATCACTTTGATCTTCAATAAGTTTAGTTTTTACATCATCATTAATTCTAATAATGGGGTTCTCTTGGAATTGTGGGGAGGCTTAGATATTATACAGAAGTGAAGTGGGATTTATTGGGGATGAAATGGGCTTAAGATCAGCAGAGATTCTGGCCACGCCATCATATTGATGAACTATTAAATGATAAACAGTTAAGTGTAACCAAATGGTTTGGCATCATGCAGTAATTGGAGCAACTGAGCTCCATCAAGGTAGTGGATAAAAATTTAATTTGCACTAATAATGAAGATGTAAGGAGATTTTCTAACTCTTCACAAATAGGCTACTAATAAAACCATACTAAAACTGCCTAGTATGATGTCAATACCTTCAGATAAACAAAAAAAATCCCAGGAAACTCCTAGAAGAAGGTAACCTGCAAGGACAGCAGATGGTAACATGGGATAAGTAAATATATAAAACTAGCCTTTATTTATAAGGAAGAGATGACCAACAGAGAGATTGGTGTAACAGATCAGGAGGTACCTGATCCGTACATTGCTTTGGATTGGATGGTGTTTGATCCAAACGTGGCCCTAATCTAAGGAGCCTTGAACTCATGAAAGTTGGAGCTGGGGAAATTTGACATCCCAAATCTGAAATGCATCTGTGGTTTGATGTCAGGCTTACACACGGCATGGATAATGATCCAGCGGGATGTGGAATCTTTGCTAACAATGTGCTGGATGGGGCTCAGGAGAGCTTAGCATAGAAGGGGCTTAGTCCATACTTGCAAAGCACTATTTAAGGGAGGATATCATGGCCCTGAAGGGCACTTGCATCTTATACAAAAAATGAGAAAATTAAAATTAAAGGAAAACTTGCTTGCTAATGAGAAAATATTATTTATTTAAAAATATTAAGAGATTTAGATAGAATCATGAGCTCAACCAGTGAGCTTGGTGTGGCGTTGGCATCGTTTTTGGCCCTTTCCTGGTCCCAGACCCTGCTGTTGATGTGCAGCATCGTGGGAACAGTGGTGCGAGAATATGTGGCAATGATGAGGCATGGTGGTCAGGTTTTGGGATAAGCTTCTGAAGGCCTGTCCCTAGTTTGGTCAGTAACATAGCCTTACTGCCCAATTCATTTGTTGCATATTGGCGCAAACCCACCCATTACATTAGACACAACTCAAATACTTTTTTGTTGGTTTTGTGGGGGCCCCAAGAAGAGGTGGTGGTGCCAAGAGGTGAGGAATGGTATTGCCATGTGTTGAAAGTGGTGATGATGTGCTTCTCACTAACTTTTATAATAAGAGAGGTGGTTTGAGTATGTGGCGCAAGTCCCATAAAGATGGAAGAGTACCAGGAAGGTTCTACAGCTCCAAAAGATCGGGCTGCTTTGCCCATGAAAGCTTTGGAGAAGATCCACTAGGTGGTGTTGTGGATTCATTTTCAGGCATGGTTGGCTCAAGCAACAGGAGGGGAGACCCCTTTTTCATTGCAGATTATGAAAATTATGAAAGCACTGCCTTCATATTTAGCCAGATGGGTGCAAGGGTTGATTGAGGAGCAAGGTCACCTCCCAGGATCCATAGATGAGTGTGTTGATTGGATCAACTGGGATGCCTATGGGTCGAGGCACAGGATGAAGCGTAGTCAGCTTTGCTGATGGTGTGTCAGGGCTGAGGATCAGTTGAAGAATATGGGCAGATTCTGACCATTGGCAAAAGCAGCACGAGTCTCAGATTCACAATCATCACAAATATTTAGACAGGGGCTGCAAGCAGATATGTTAGCTGCCATGGCGGCTGCTAAGGTACAGAGTTTGTTGGCGGAAGAAATTGCATTGGCAGTGCAGGTGGAGAAACAATTGGCCTTTTCACGAAACCAGCAGGAAGATTCTATGTCTCTGGGAAGGGGCCAGTCACCTGTAGTGGCTAGCAGAGGTCGAGGAGGTTGGCAGGGATCACCCAGGAATTTCAGAAATATCCATGAGGGGTTTCACCAGGGAAATGGTGAGGAGTTGGAAAGAACAAGAGGTCAGGGACCTGGGAAGAGTTATAGTCCTAGACTTACTTTACCTGAAAATTTGCATTCTGAGAATGCTTCAAACATTAAATCTACTTCTTTGCTTTACTCTCAGTTATTTATTCTGGTGGAATTATACTAACTCAGTCAAATGAAAAAGGTGTTGGCCCTGGTGGATACAGGGGCCGAGGAAAACTATGTGGAGTTCACATTGGCAGAACGGTTGAAATTGGAAATGAGGAGGGGACCTGAGGTAGTGTTTGCCAATGTATCAAGGAGAGCTCCATCATGGCATTTAGTGCCTTGGGTAGTTGTTTGGAAGAACCAGTTCTGGTTAAGAGAGGGGTTTTGCGTGATCAGAAATCTGGCCCATCCTGTGGTATTGGGGATGCAATGGTGGCATCACTTTCAGACCCAGGTTTATTTGCCACAGAAGATAATTACTTTGACTCCGCAGATGAGGCCTTGGATGAAATGGTGGTTGGAAGTTGGGAGCGATGTTCCAGTTGGACGCAGGAATTTAGGTGGAATGAAGGGGGTGGAGTTATCAGCTAAATACAGCGATTTTGTTGATGTATTTGGTCCTATTGGAAACTCACCTTTTTCCCCTACAGGTTCTTTTGTGTTTTCATTCCAGTTCAAGGAGGGGTCAGAGCTTCCCAGAGGAAGTCTGGTGTACCCTCTTAATAAATGAGCTAAAGAAGCGTTGGAGGGCCATGTGAAATCTATGTCAGACAAAGGTTTAATTGAGCTCTCCATGTCACCAGTTGTGTCACATGTATTGCTGGTGACAAAAGCGAGTGGGGAATTACACCCTTGCATGGATTTCTGAAATCTGAACACGATCACTGAGCCTGATCTGTATCTGATGCCTTTGTTGGAGGATATTCTTCCAATGGTTACTGGGTGCACCATTTTTACAAAGCTTGAGCTTGCAGATGCATTCAATCAAGTACCGGTGAGACTGGAAATTCAGCAATACATGGCGTTTAAGTGTCACCTGGGGGTGTATCAGTATTGCGTGATGCCGTTTGGTCTTAGAAATGCTTTGATGGTGTTCCAGTGGATAATTGACCATGTCCTGGGAGGGATGATTGGTTGGTGCTGTGCCGCCTATATGGACAATATCTTGGTATTTTTGCGGTCTTGAGAGGATCATGTATGAGATGTCCAGGAAGTGCTGGGGGCAATTGGCTGGATGGGTCTGATATTGAAACCTTTCAAGTGTGTATTCAATTGAAGCTCGGTGAAATTCATGGCAACAAAGTTTTCCAGAATGTATTAGGGTATGTCCAAATAAACTACGCGTGGTGTGAGCATTGAAAGCCCCCACAGATCAAACAGGGGTGCGGAGTTTCTTGGGAACATTGAACTTCCTATGTTGATTTGTAAAGAATCTATAACAAATGGCCTTACCTCTCATGCATCTAACACAGGATGTCCCATTTGTGTGGGGAAGGAGAGAAGAGAAGGCTTTTGAATTACTAAAGAGTAATTTACTTGCTGCGCCTGTACTGGCCCATCCAGATCCCAGGAGGCCATTTGTGGGTGAAACTGATGCCTCAAATTATGCTGTAGGTGCAGTGCTGCTTTAGGAAGGGGAAGACGGGCCAATCACCCCATGTGTTACTTTAGCTGCAAGATGCTCCTTGCCAAAATAAATTATCCAATATACAAATAAGGAGATGCTGGCAGTGATGGCAGCTGTGCAGTAATGGCAGCACCACCTGCTCTATGCCTGACATCCTTTTGTCATTCTAATGGACCATAAGGCGTTGGAATACTATCATGAACCCAGAAAGATGAACCAGCGACAGGACAGATGGCATGTGGAGCTGGTCCGTAATGACTTCCAGGTAGAATAGAGGCCAGGATAAAAAAAATCCTAGAACTGGTCAAGTCAAGATGGGGGCTTTGTGTGCCAGATGGAGGAATTGGAGGAGTTTAATATGTCCACGATGTTTCAACTGGACCAATTAA
>JAKSZP010016534.1:0-32728 GCA_022478985.1 Massospora cicadina | reverse complement strand
CAGCCTTTGCGGTAGGTAAGTCTAAGGTCCCTGTGGTCCATAGTTGTTGTGCTCAAAGGTAGTATCGAGTAGCATAGTTTGCAGCTGTCTCTGTCTTGCCCATTTTCATCAATATGAACTCTTGCTTCATATTATCAATATCCTGTGTGCTACCAAATTCTGATAACAGGATTTTCTAACCTCAGTCCAGGTCGAACCATGGCGTAAACTTGCACTGAGTATCTTCTGCGCTTCATGGCTCATGCAGCCTTGGACGTGACAAGCCTTTTGCCTGTCACTAGCACCATCCATGCTGTTCTCGTACATTTGTAAAAACCCAGCTATTGTTCCCTCACCGGGAGTGAACATGGTTTTAAATAGAGTTTAAAGTTTGGATCTTCCTCTACTGGAGCACTTCGCTGATGTTGTGGAGTTGTTGCTCCCTGTGCAGCTAACACTGGTGTTTCCAAACGTGAGGTGTCCAGCAAAGAGCTTAGAGCAGGCTGAGGTTTTAATTGAAGTTGATCCTTAAATTCATTTAAGTTTTGATCAATGTCATCAAAAATAGTCTCATGGTGGTCTAAACGTTCACCATACTCATTCAATATTCATACATTTATTCCATTTTCTGCTTCAAAGCATGGCTTCCATTCCTCAAGTCCCTTCAGATAAGTTTCAATTCTTCTGGTCACTGGTATGTGCCCTAAAACCAGGGTAGTAGCCACTCAAGCTCATCAAGTGGTGTCTGAAACCTGATCTAGGTACAACTTTAACTCTACTACTTCTTTTTCCAACACTTGTAACCTTGCCTTGATCATCTCTTTTTCATTTGGGGATAAGCTTCCTGCTGCTTCTCCACCATAATACTTCCATGGTCTCAATGCTAGGCATTTCCTTTTGCCCTAAACTCTCTCTTCTCAACTGTGTGTTTGGTGTCACCCCTGTAGTGAGCACCAGTCTCACCACCTTGGGTTCTTCTCACTTAACTATGGATATTTTGAACTTGGGGCATCAAAAGGGGTAATCTGTTGCACAGATCTGATACTAACCAGCTAGGATTAAACTTCCTGAGAGAGCTGTAGACTTGACACTCACATGCCAACTGTATGTCTTCTTTACAAATAATCCTGTGTACATTGAAATCTTCCCTTGACCCAACAGAGATTATCTCAACATCTTTCCTTGAAGGCCTAACCTTACAAGGAGCCCTTCTCAAAATGAGTGTCTTCAACTGACTTGCACTCAAGACTGGTCACTTGCAGTCACTACCAAAAAAGAACAAACTTAAGATTCTGTGAAATAGGCTGTTTATTTAAGATAAAAAACTTAGTTTTTATACTAAATACTAAAGAATCAGGATATAAAATAAATTGAGTGGATAATTGAATAGTGGATTGGGAAGATATTGTATCTTCTTTAGGAACCTCAGAACAGTCTCTTCTTCCATTTATTTCTCTCTTAGGCATTCATTTTCTCAAGTTCCTAAATTCATGCACTGTGGTGGTGTGTGGAGCCTTTGGTATCAGGATCATTGGTTCCATGGCTCCTGTGCGCTTTGGTGGAATGTAAATCTTTGTTACCATTGGTTGACTTAATTTCCTAGTTGCTAGATGCCACTGTTTTTATTTCATTATGATTGTTTTACTTTTTGGTGCACCATTCAGCACCTAAATTGTTCTGTTCCTTTTTGAAGTTACTCAAATGAATATTGCCATTTTGGAGCTAAACTCATCTTGGTCTAATAATTCTTACGCTTCAATCAGTATTTCCTCAATTCTACCAGAGGTCAAGGATTACTAATTTTGCAGTGCACCAAATCTGTGATAGCCAGACAGCAGTGGATAAAATAAACTTACTTTTTTTACTTTTATTAAAATTTGCTCAAAAGTGAGATTGAGTGGAAAGAAAAAGAACCAATTATAACATTTAAACTGGATTTTTTGGATGGATGACCCTTAGAAAAATATCATGCTGATCCAAACGATCCAGGTGGGAACACCATATACATTTAGGAGGCTAATATCTGGATAGTATTCACATGTGCCAATCCACAGTTTCTCGCCATATTATACTTTAACTTTATACAGTGAGTGGCGACCTAAATTATAGATAGGACACTTGAATCAAATATTAAATTTTTATTTCCACAAACAAAGGGCTGATCGTTATAAAATAACATAACCCTAATCTTTGATGATGATCATGATATTTTAACCTCACACTTTGTGTCTACCTTATCACCATAAGCTTTACTTGCCTGATCTCAAGCCTCAATACTTTGGCCCCAACAAATAAACGGATGCTGAGCACACTATCAGTACTCTTACAGCAGAGGTTGCAGGACATAGCATTAAGCGTGCACCTTTCAAAGCTAAAATCCCTACACCTTTGAATATTACTTTGATCTATCAAACGTTTAATTAATGGCTGAGAGGTTACTCTATAATAATATCTATGCACAGCTTGGACTTTGGTTCCTTAATAGGGATAGCCGGATTTTCCTTTTACATAGTTACTATGGTAACTTAAATTAAACAACCGAATATATTTTAGGCGTACCATTATTCTTTAGCTCGTAATCCTATAAACCTACCAGGTCATGGATAAACATTTGGTAAAAAATTAAGATAAGGCAGCTGTTAGGTATAAGGCTATTTGGTTTATCATTGTTAATTAAACTATGGAGGGTGTAATTTATAGACATATGAATTTAAAACCTTGTAATCAATACTACCATAATATCTAGCTAAAGTTATACAAATCTTTGGCGTGATTGCAGAAGCTTCGACTCGGTCAAGGCTCTAGGTACCTCGTCATAGACTTGGTCGATCAGATATTACTGAGGGGCTAAGGTTTTCAGTGAGCTAGAATTGATATGAGTTTGATATTCAAAATACAATGTACAACAGGTTCCATGACTATGTACTTTGCTAAAGGTTGTCAACGGTTAAGGTTATTGGGATATAGCCTAGGGCAAATAGTTGTATGGGTCAAGAAAATCGTTGGTGATCCCCGTATGGATCTTGAGCTGGCAAAAATTCAGAACCTATTAAAGCATTAAAACAATTTTAATGGCTTTAATCATGTGCTAGTTCTGTAGCTCTGATAGAAGCACCTACATGTGCAACATCTCCCGCAGGGTGATTAGATCTTCAAACGATAGGCTTACAATTTTTTAGATTAAACTATCTGATGGATTATCTTTACTATAAGAGTTTAAACGGTTGGTTAGATAAGTATAGGCTTTAAGCTTTATAAGAGTTTTTGGTTGAGTCCGGTGTTTAATATTAAACCTTGGCTCTAACACTCAGCATCCCGATGCTTGCATCCTTTTAAAAAAATTTAGTTGAGCGTGTTGAGGTTCTTATCGCTACCTTTCAGCCTCGGCCTAACTATTGGTTTTATCAAGCCACATCCCACTGGGCATTGTGGCATCACTCTCAAGTTTACTTTTAGTTGCACGACAAACTGTTTCTGGAACCCAAACCCCCCTGTTATCCCCACTCAAGCATGTCAGGTAGCAGCCAAGGCCAGGTCTCCAGTTTACTAGAACGATTGTTGGTTGATTTTATTTATTACGTAATCAACCTTCATAGAACCAGCTTCGTTCGAATAAACCTTGGCCTTCGTAAGATTATGGTTAATCTTGGAATCGGGTTAAAATTCTGACTGCGAAATTGGTTTAAAGTGGAGCTGGCTTTAAAAGGCACCTTCAACGGGATCCGGTTAAACGTTTACTGACAAAAGGTTTATCCAACCTAAAAACTAGATGGAGGGGGTTACCTTTTACATTTAGGTAATCCAGTACTCTATGCAAAAACCTAGCCACCCAATAAAGCTGTACAACCAAAAAAGGCTAAAGTTAAGCTTTGTGGGGTTTAAATTTGAGGTATAGGAGTTGGGCGTGAATTACAGCTTAGCTGGAATTTCGAACGCCGAATATCAATTACAGTATCGATCGTGACCTTCACGGAAAACGCCGAATATCAATTACAGTATCGATCGTGACCTTCACGGAAGATTGAATTTGAACGCCTGCCTTATTTATTGGTTATCAAAGCTAAGGGGTTGTCAAATTTAAGTTGTAGGGTATTCTTATACAGTAGCTTAAGTTGATGAGAATATGAAGGATGAGGGTAGTTTTTCGCTTTTATAAGGCTGCCGAGTAGTTTATTTTTAACCCCACGAATCTTAGCTAGATATAGTCTTTAAGACTGGAAATTACATTAGGCATCACTTTTTATAGTATAGTTCGTCACGGTACTTAAGTGGCATCTCCACCAAGCAAAGGGTATGCTGGGCGTAGTACCAGGTGACGGGATGGTGGCTACCGAACATGGACACCGCAGCGGATATGGTACAGATGCTGAAGAACATGAAGGTTTCCGATAGGGTGGGCTCCCCATCCCTTAATCTGAATAGCATCTTTTGATCGAGGATACCTCCAAAGCGCTTGTTATGGTGGCAAAGGAAGTAGGAGATGAGTTCCTCGTCGAGGGTGGGGGAGGGTGAACCTGAGGTTTGGGTGAAATTCACGCTGAAGCTGGGAGCTAGCATGGGATGCTTTGGCTTTGGCCCACGTTTCTGGATGGGGTCTCGGTTCGTGCATTGAAGTTCGCTTAACTTGCACGACTTGCACGCCATCACATCCAGGATACATTTCACCTTACGCGCGCGGCATTGGTCGCAAGCCCTAAACATCGTTGGCCCCTTTAGGCGCGCCAGCTTGGATTAAATACCAATTTCTGATTGGTCAAATTGAGCTATATTTATTGCGTCATTGGCTTCCACTTCGAATCGAGATTGATTGGTTAGGTTTAGATTAAACTATCTAACCCAAGATCATTTATATCTTAACCTCTGTGGGATCTATTTTAGGCCTCGATAGGTTTATTTTTGGTTCGCGTAAGGCTCTATAACCTAATTGCACAAACGCTTATAGGTTTATTGGCGAGTTCTAACCCTCGCTTAAGAAGTTGTCTCGAGCACGATTGAAAGCACCGGAATTCTTTACGCGCGTCGACCGTTCCAACTATTATTTTAGACCATCTGGTTTTAAAATAAATCCATCTAAAAGTTTTTATAAAAGGTTGAAGCCCACCGAATTGTCAATCCTCCAAAACCTATTGGCTAAGGTCAGGACCGGTAAGTGAAGCCTCATGGTACTCCTATCTAGAATTAAGTGAGGGCCATCAAATTTAATTCATAGAATCGAATTTCTTAATTCGAATCAGCTATCAATTCCGATCTCCCCAATAAGTTGAGGGTCCAATTTGAAAGATTTAACTTAATCTAAACTGATGATCTATTTCGACCTTCAGATTAAAACTCTGGGATCACAATTATGAAGGTTAAACCGAAAAATAAAATTTGAGTAATTAATTATAACCATTAACCACTAAAACTCAACTATAGTTTAGTATACCAACCTCTACTCTCACCAATTTTAATGGCTTGTAGACAAAAAAGTCAAACTTAATCTGCTGCCAAGTTTAATTCCATCTCTACCCCCTACCAAGCTTCATTAGCTAAATGCCGGCCACCTTCAATTGGCTCACACAGATGTTCAACCTGCCGAGTTCAAACCTCTTTGCACCGCTTCTCTGAATTGCAAGTTTAAAGTATCCACCCCACCCTATCCTCTTCGCGCGATAATCTAGAATTGAGATCATAGCTAACCTAATCCATCGACAATAAAAATACCCAAACTTAGGCTCCAGCCTCAAGGTAATGGATTGTCAGTGACATACTTTGTTCGCTTCAACCAAGTGACTATAAAGAGAGCTCAACAGCTTATGATGGCCCACATTTGGAGTTATGCTAGTTTGAAAGCCGTCAATTGATTCAATAACTAATTTAGAGTTTTTTATGTCAACCAATAAATGCTTAATTACTCAGCCCTATAAATGGCACAGTTTCCAGGCGATCATTGAACTAATTAATTACCTTTTAACTAGTAAATCTAAAGGGTAACTATCGTTCGGTTGTAAAAGGATTCTATGAGGCCAACGGGTCGTACCTTAATCAGCCCATCTTGGGCTAGTATGCGTTGCGGCAAAATTTTGGGCCTTCCGAAGTCAACCAGTTTATACAAATTGTATAGTTTCATAGTAAGTAGCCTAAGCCTAACTTACCATATTACAAAACTAAGTTATAATCTTCATAAGCCACCAATATGTCCTCACTCGTCATATCATACTATCAAGGGAAGCGATTACAATCAAGGGAGTTGGAAGCCTATAAGATAATTCATCCCTTTCAAGCATTTCAAAGGGTAACCAGTTTAAACCCATCAACTGGGGTACACGAAGAGCAAATATTGGCGGATCTACAGTACCTTATGATTGGTTTAGAATGTAACCAACGTCAAGTTTAAACGTTGGCCCCCTACTATCACTTAATTTATAAACGAGGGGATGGCCACTACTTTTTAGCCCATCCCTTTACATCCAAACACAGTATAATCTATGCTCTACTATCACAACTTAAAAGATTGGCCGTTCGATCATAAAAAACTTGATGGGTGCTGCTACCTGATACCATCGGTAAAGTTAAAAAAGTCAACTTTACATAAATTTAACCTTAGCCTTAGTTCTATTAAGAAAATGATTCAAGTTTTACCTTATGGTAAAAAACTTAAGTGAATGATATATGCATTATGGCTGAAGGTTAGAAACTTTATTAACATTTTATCTACTGTTATAGTAGTGATACTATCAGTGTGCTTTGTCATTTAACTTTTAAGAGAATAGTACCTAAGATGGTTAGATTACTTAAGTAATGGTTGGATTGGCCTAACTAAAGCTGGGTATGACAGCAGGCAAGTAGCTGGTAGATAGATTCAAATTTATTTAATTTATATTAAACTGAGTAGCATTTTAGCTGTGGTGGTTTAGGACATCATCTTATCAATAAATCATTATAAATGCATGCTTATTTCAACTTCTACTCATAACTATTTACCAATCTCAGATAAAGCTGACACAAATATTTTGCAATATATATATATTATACAGTTGACTTGATTGGTCCAATGTTTCAGTTATAAGGTTGGCAGTTTTTACTTAATTAGTTTTTATTTAGTTGATTTTATTGGTCAGTTATATGGTAACCTTTCAGATATCTATCTATATTACCTCATTTTATTTATTTGGTTGATTTAATTGGTAAATCTATAGTAAATTTACTGATTGCTATATACAGTAATTCATTTTAGATCTAGTTGATTTAATTGGTCACTCTAAGTCAAATTTTCTGATCACCATCTACAATAATTCATTTTAGATCTAGTTGTTTTTATTGGCCAACCTATGCAAAAATGATCCACACCCATAATAATTTAAGCTAATCAGTTATGATCTCATACTTGGCTGGATTTTGAACATACCCCCCATCCATAGGACACATTTATGTCAAAAAATTGGTGCCACCCTAAACAGAATCTAAGAGGGACTCAGATTTGATAGTTAGGTTAACTAACCCTAATCCCAACCCTATTTAAAAAACTTTTTTGGGAAAAATTAAAACTCCTTTAAAAAAGCTCTAAAAAGTATAAAATAATTGAGAAATTATGCCTCATTAAAACCCTTTTTTGAAGTCAGCACCATCTTCCAACCTGACTTATAGAATTTTACTCACAAATACAATTTATAACTTATATCTTGATTGGATCCAAATGTAAACTATAAGCAACATAGAATATATAGTGCTGAGTATATATATTATAAATGCCTATTATAAGTCAGTTAAAATATTGCGCCAACTTCAAAAATGGGTTTATTAAGGAGGCATAATTTCTTGATTATTTCATATTTTTTAGAACTTTTTTTAAAGGAGGTTCTTTTTTCCCAAAAAATCTTTACCCCCAGTTCTTTCCCCCTCAAAAAAATTAGTGCATTTTTAAAAGTGTCTCTTTTTCCAACTTCTATTAAATATTACTATCTCTATATATCCTTTTTGACCCCAAACTATTTCTCTATAAAATTAAAACTTATTGTATATATATTATATATAGTATCTTATAAACAAATATACTAATAATTTATTTTATTAAATTTAGTTGATTTTATTGGTCAAATTATATTAAATTTACTAATCACCATCTACAATACTTCATCTTATTAAATTTAGATGCTTTTATTGGTCAATGTATACTGAATTTACTGATCATTATCTATGATACTTTATCTTATTAGATTTGGCTGCTTTTATTAGTCAATCTGTGGTAAATATATTGATTGCTATCTAAAATAATTCATTCTATCAACTTTAGAAGAGTTTATTGGTCAAATTATGTGAAAACAATATCCATCTATAATGATTTAAGCTTTTCCCAATATGATCTCATACTGCCTCAATTTTGAACATACCCCTAGCCATAGAACATATATCATAAGTGTTTGCACTAGGATTTGAACAACTGACAATTTAAAATTTAAGTTTAGAGCCAAAAGCTGAGTCAATTATGCTAGATTTTTAAAAACTCCATACTTTATTAAATAAATTTAAGGGAAAATAAGAGGGAAGGGTGGAATACAGGCAATTCAGTTGAGGGTAAAAAAGACTGGGGATTCAGGCTACTAGAGTTCTAGCACCTCCAACTATTGCTGATCAGTGATCACCATTGCTAGCCATGGTTCTAGCAGCGGTGGGCTTACAGGCCATACTATTCTCAGATGATTAGTAGCTTCATTGCATGCAATGAGCAATCCAGCGGGAAAAGCTAAATGCATGGCCTTATAACACCCAGGGATTATGCGCAAGAATTTTGAGATCCAGCAGAGCTGATCACAGATAATCTGAATGGTCTTCAATACCAAACCTCTGTGATGGGGGCACTCATTGCTTATAACCTTGGCAACGAGTGCACAATGAATTACCCATACACAATAATGTTAAATGAAGGCTCGTAGTTGCATTGGAGCCATTCTCAGGGTTTTCATAAAGAACAGGTCCTGCAATGGATGTATACCTGGAGGTGAATGGTCACCTGATAGGATGTATCGCATCATGGACTAGTTCTTTTGAACACAGCACATTCATAATAGCAATGTGCTACATCTGCTTCCAGTTTGGTGCATATGGGGCATTCTTTGTGCTGGTAATCCAGCCCGCTGTGCTTGCCCAATTTGAATGCCTGATTAAGGATCCACCATGTTACTGACCGCTGTTTGGCTATAACCAAGCGGGTGTTCAGGCCCAAAATCAACTCCTTCGTTGGGTAGTTGGTGTTGTGGCCTTTGGTAGTCCAGTTATTAAGGATTCATGGGCAGGTGGGCAAATTTGCGCCCCAGTTATAGGAGCGGATCCCCATATTCTATCAGCGTTGATTTTTACCTAATTCTGATTGACTTGGTTGCATATTCATTGGCAATTTGGTTACATTCCTCCCAGCTTGTTGCAGTAATCATTGCGGAATTATGTGCTTTGACATCCCTTTGAATTTGGTCAGCCTCTCAGTCCAATCTTTTAAATGACCACCCACCCTGGCGCACAGCCCAATTGCAGAGTTGCCAGTAGTGTGGGGCTCCTTTTTGTGAGGTTATCTTTGGGTGGTTCACCATCTATTTGCATAACAATAATGGGGAGACTTGCTCTTGGAGGCCTTTATCCCTTGCCCAGTTCACACCCCATGCTAGAGTCGGGCAGTGCATGTGGATCTGTGTTAGCTTCAGAAATGACTTCCCCCATATGCGCCAGGCATGAGATTCAAAGTTCAGTAGGCCCATACCTCCTTCATTTCTTTGGTTTTGACAGGGCTTCCAGTGGAATTAGTGCCGCCTTCACCTTGAACCACAGGAAAGTTCAGAGCATCAACCTGATTTTCTTCTCTAGGCTCAGGCTCATTGGCAGCACATGAGCAACATACCATAGCTTTGATAAGATGAAGACGTTTATCATCTGCACTTTCTCTTTGAGGCATAGTCTGGCACTTTTCCAGCATGACATTCAGAACAATAAGCTTGTTAATACTTCTTGTTTGGTCTCCAGTACAGCTGGTCCCTTGTCATTGAAGATTATCCTGAGGTATCAGACTGTCTGGGAGCTCATAATTGGCGTTGTGTCAGTTGGCGGGCTGAAGTTTGGGTTGCCAACCCTCATCACTGAGGTTTTTGCCAAATTTATTTTTGCATTTGATGCAAGCTGGTAAAGGTTTAATAGATCCTCGGTGCCCTGGAGGTCAGTTGAGGAGCTTATTCCTATAACTGTATCATCCACAAATGCTAGCATCTTCAGTGGAATTTGGTTAGGGTGGACTAAACACCAAAGCTTCATGTCTGCTGCCTCTAGTAGAATGTTAGCTGCAAAGTTGAAGAGTATCAGTGACATGGGGTCTCCTTGGTGGAGACCTTACCCAACAGAGATTTCGTTGGTTGCGCCATCTGTGACCATAACCTTCATTACCAGATCTGAGTATAGCATCGTTATCCATGCCCAAAATATGTTGGGAATACCAACCGCCTTCAGTGCCTCATGTAAGAATGACCACGCTACTCAGTCATACGCCTTTTCCATGTTGAGGAACATAAGGTATCCTTGTTTGATGCCCCTCATATCCTGGATTATGCTCTGGACTGAACCTATGCTGTCCCATATACTATGGCCTTTAATGAAACCATGTTGGGCCCTATGGAGCATGCGTGGTGCTGTTGCCATCAGCCAATTAGATAGTATGCATGTGAGCAGTTTATAATCAGCGTTCGATAGCACAATTGGGCGCCAGTTCCAAAGTTGGCATTTGAGGCCTTTTTTGTACAGAAGTACAATTTGGGTCTCATGTCCTCCCAGAACTTGTTTGCCGTGGGTCAAACAGTGGTTAAAGAGGGCTTTGAGCTCTGGCACAATGCAGTCTCAGAATATGCTGTATATTTCTGCACACATATTGTCAGGGCCTGGTGCTTTCATTCTTGGCGACTTCTTTAGTGCCCTCTTAACTTCATCAATAGAGATTTCAGCGGATATCTTGGTGACGTCTTCCAGTGTACAGCCACCCAGTGCCAGCTTGGCCAGGTCAATAAGGGTTTTTGTTACCAATTTGCTTGCTTCTCGCTGTCAGAAGAGATCACCATAAAAAAGCTCAACTTCATGCTTGATTGTTTCAGGGTCTGTTGATACTTCCCCATCCGCTGTCCCCACTTCCTGTATTCTGGCCTTAGTTCTGATTTCCTTGAGGTGTTTAAAGCCCTCTTTAGTCATCATCCCCGCTAAGCTCTGATATTGGTAAGTTGCATTGGTCCATCTCTCTGAGTCTTGTTTCATCATTATAGCCCAATATTTTTTTGCGTTGTTTGGTACTCACTCTACCAGTCCTTGCTGTCCCGGTGGGTGAGCCTCAGGCTTTCTAATTTAGACTTCAGTTGCTTCACGGTAGCTGTTTGCTTGTAGGAGGTCACTTTTTCAAACTTCATACTATCATGTTTCATCTTTGTTTTGATCTGGGTCCATCTTTTTAGCGGGTCTAGATTAGGGCAGTTGTCCAGATGTGCTATTAGCTGATCCAGTCCCGCATCTACCATTCAGCGCCAATCCCCATTCCTCAATGTGGCTGGTGCCAATTGCCACTTATGGTTCCTTGGAGGTTCGTCAAGGTTGATCTCCACCTGGATGACCATGTGGTCGCTTTTAGCATTTATGCTAACCTCACTGTTGGACGTCATTTACCTGAGGTCCAATGATACAAGGATGTAGTCTAACCATGATCCTGACAGTGGGGATCCAGCGGCATCATATGTCCACCACATTAGATTGGTTGGGTCGTCATCCTCTTTGTCAATCATTAGGCACATCCCCAATTTAACTAGGTAATTGAGCATCTCATCAGCTTTACTGTTGGGGCGTTCTCTCATCAGGTATGTATCCTGACTCACATTCATCCAGCAGTTCAGGCCACCTGCTATTACAGTCATCACTTCAGATGGCACTTCCACTAAGAAATTCCAAAAAATACGGTTTTTGTGGAGCTTTGGCAGGGCGTAGACGGCTACTGCCCATATGCTTCTACCAGTTTCTCTGTTTGTAGCCATTGCTATCAAGATCCTACCAGCGTGAGTTTCTTCCACAAATTCTGGGTCTATTTTCTTGTCCATTGTGACTATTGCCACGTGGTCCGTCCATAGGGCTTGGTAGCCTATCCGGTGGGACCACTGATGGTTTTTTGTATTGCAGTTTGAGCTCAGCACCATTTCTTTTTGGTTACCCGCTTGTGTTTCTGAGATAAAAAATAGGTCAATATTATTATTAGTTTTTAAGTGGTGCATTTTCTTCCTCCTCATTTGTATGCTCACCATCCCCCAAGCATTTGTAGTTGCTATCCTCATTTCCAGCTGCCTGACCCATAGGTATGAGGTTTAGCATCGTCTGGGTTGTGACTTGAGTCATGTACAGAGGTCAGGTTGGTCGTTGGTGGTGGTGTCGATGGTTGGCAGGGTGCAATATTTGATTTTTGGGGTCAGTTGGTTGGGACTGGGATTATGTTTCTGGGCATTCTGTGCACTGGGAATTTGGTTGCCATCCCCATCTCCCTGTTGATGGTTAATAGGAATGGCTTTTATGATTGGGTCTGGGTGCCCCTTGTTTTCTTTGGGCAAACCAGCAGATTTGCCCTCATCCATCAGCTGGATTCGCACCCCTTCATTTGATTTATTGGCAGAACTCAATTTTTTAGTTGGCAATTGCCTGGCCAATTTTGTCAATCTCAACTTTCCTGAAAATTTTTCTCTGGTCGCCTTGGGCTCATTCACCGATGACTTCTGATTCATTCTTTTACTCCCTTTCATCTTATCGGGCTTCAATTTTGACTTGTTGGAATCCTGTGGCTGCCCATGTTTAGAAGACCTCTTTGGGTTCACCTTCTGCCATCTCTCCTCCTCCTGGACCATCCATTCCGCTTGGTTTGGACGTTTCTCTGCTGTTCCTGGGCTGGTTCCCTCATCCATTGCATAAGATTTGGGGTTTGGATTTATATAAAATGGTTCATCTTTTGCTTCAGGTCATCTTGCCATTTCCCGTTCCCATGCCTCTCTGTATGCCAGGTCTAATTCTTGTCATTGGCGTTTCATATCTGCTATCTCCATTAAGTTTTGTGGGATCCATTATCTGGCTTTTGGGTGGAGGAAGGTCTTGGTGCCCACCTTGGTAATTCCCCCAACAGGGTCATATTCATACTCCCAAGTAGTTTTAACTTTACAATGATGGCATTGAACCATAGTGTGGCCAGTCTGATAGCAGAACTGGCACACTTGTTTGGCATCCTCCTGTTTGACATACACTACCCTATCAAGTCCAGGCAGGCGGATGAATCTGGGTAGAGAAATCTTATTCAGTTTCATCCAGGGGGCCAGTTTGTACAGCGCTTCCACTATCCAAGGGTGGAGGCACTTCATGATGTAATCTCCACTGGCTTGGCAGAATTCTCATACTTCCTCATAGTACAACAACCCGGTCTGGATTGCTTCATGCAACCACTCCCATTTGTGGTCAGTGGGGAGGTTCTGGAAGGTAACCCACCTTGCCGTTTGTTGGCATATCTAGTCATCTCCATTTGCAGATAAATCCCCTTGTACTTGATGCCAATTTCAAGGAGCTTCTTACAGTCCAAGTTGCCTGGGATTGCTATATCTATATAGCCCTGTTTGGGGACCCAGTGATGATCAAAGTCCCCTCCAGCTAGGTCTTCATCTAGTTCCTGGTAAATCAACAAAATTAAATAGGACCATTCTTCCTCCTACACTAGTTATAGGTGGATTTGGATAGCATCTTTAAGGTATGATTTTGGTGCCTGATGATCTGTAAAGCCCCCACTGATCAATTTACAGATGTATTCAATGTGGCTCCCTGCTCCATTCCAGGTGTTGTCCTCAGTATGCGCCGCCGCTGCGCTATACAATTTTGATTTCATTCTTGGTTTGGGTACATTGGTGGGGGTCTTTCCTTTCAGAATCCAACTTACTGATTTGTCAAGGCTGAAACCCTGGCTGAGGAACACTTTGAGTTGGCGACTGTTGATACCACAGCAGTTGATACTTTTAGTCATTTGCACTCTGATATCCAGGCTCTGCCACTCTAGGGCATCCGCTGGTGAGAACCCCAGTTGGTACCATTTGAGAGCAGATTCTGGGCCACATGTTGGGTGGAGGTATTGTTGGAGGACCTCCAGCGTAATTGAGCTACACTGATACCAGTCCCTTACAGTAATGCTGTTCCAGCCCCCATCTGTGAATACCCATGCCATGTCCACCAGAACCCCCACTTCACACCATTGAAATGCTTCTGAGGGGGTGAAGCCTTTGGTGGCATATGGGGCAGCTATCATCAGTTCTGGAAAGGATTGCTTCCAATCCCAGATAGTTTCAATGCAGATCCCCGTTTTGAGCCATTCTCGGCCCAAGTCTGGGGTTGTGACCCCTTTCATTGAAGTTGCTGCCTGTGGCGAGATCTCATGCTCTATCCACAGTTGGGCTGATTGGGGGGTGAACCCCACCGCATCCCAGTCTGCAGCCTCAGCGAGTATTGCGGCGTTGCACCAGATTTTTCACTTTGCAATTGGGAATGGGTGGTCTCTGAGGGTTTTGTGAATTGGCTTGGTCACCCCTAGTTCTGCCCATTCATGCACTAGGTCCATACTGGCCCCAGCTCAGAACCAGTATTTCATCTCCATTGGTGTGAATCTGTTGGTGGACCAGTTGATGGCCTCTTCCAGTGACCAATCCTTAAAGGGTCCCCATTCCACTGCCTTTTCCTTTGTCCAGCCTGCTTTCATCAGGTCTGATGCAGTGGCAGGTGGAATATGGGTATATGATCAGTGTAAGGCCTTGGTTGCCTTGAACCCAGCCACGATCCATGGTAGTACTTCCTCTGGGGAGAAGGTAGTGTTGTACCATTCCAGCGCCGTGTCCACCGGAATGGAGTATCTGGCCCATTCGAGGGCTGTAGATGTGTTCAGGAAGCATCTAGTGTATTCAGCTAAATTTGTTGGGTTGAGGCCTGAGCTCCCAACGGCTTGGGCGTAACGTGCTATAATGCCTGCCTTGTTGTGTTCCATCACATTTAATAGGTTAATGCCAGCCTCCATCCAGGCTTTTGCATCCGCCAGTTTTAAATCTTTGCGGATGGCAGCCTCTATTACCTTGTAGTCTATGGGGATTTTCATCCACTCCAGGGCATCTTTGGTTTGAACTCAGGACCCCTTGAATTGTACCACTATATCAATTGAGATTTGGGTGTTGAGCCAGCATTTGGCCACTCCAGTGGAAAATTTATGGTCACGCCATATAGCTGCAATGGCTGGCTTGATTCCTTTAGAGACCCACTGAGTCACCATAGAGTATGGAAACTGGAGGGCCTCCCATTGTTTGACCTTGTGGGTGGACACGCCTCAACATGCTAAAATGTCCAACTGGATTGGTGTAAATTTAACTGGGGCCCTGGTCATCAACTTGACCACTGTTGGGGTTTCCACCCCTTCCAGTAATACTTTAAGTTTTTTGCTGATCCCTCTCAGGTGTCCAATCCCTCAGATTTGGTCCCCAATATAGAGTCACCCCCACTTTGGTTGGTCCTCAATAGATTGGCTTGGTTCAGTGATTGGATATTTGGGATTGGCTATCAGTATATTGTTGAGCTATGGCCCCCTGTTGGAGTACCTTCATCAGGGATTGCGCTCAATTGTGTATTGGGTATTCCACCTGATGAGTTACTCATGCTACCAAATCAATTTTGGTCAGGGACCATTTGCCCCCCTGACTGGGCTGTTTCAGGATTGGCATCTGACTTATTCTTCACCCAAATACCCTGAGCTGATTCAGTAAATTTCTCCATGTCATAAGAAAGCTTTTTATTGCTTGATTCTATTAGTTTGAATTGCCAATTTTTATTATTTGAATCTGAGTCAGTTTTGGATCCTACCAATACCTCATCTGGGTTTTTTACATTATTGGCAAGAATTTTCTCACCCTGTGAGGCCCCAGTCCCCCCTGCTGATTGAGGTTCACTGGGGAATATTCCAAACTCTGCTGTTCTTGGCATCAGGCCTCACTCCTGGAAGGTTGTGCTTGTCATCTGGGTGTCAGTGGGCATTGATCCTAGGGAGTTGACCCTGTCATTTGCACTATTTGTTAGGGCTCTGTGACCCATTGACACATTTGTTTCATTTGTTGTTTGTGTCACCAGTTTGTTACTTGGCACATATATGGTAGAATGCTCAGCCCCATTTCTAGTTGTATCAGGGCTTGTGTGATGGTTGAGGTCTATCCTCAGCATCACATTGCCCTGATCTTTGGTAAGACAGGGCAGGCTGTGTCTGTATGTATGGAGGAGGAGGGGGCGTTGGTTCTGGCAAGGATGCCTAAGGGGCCAGAGCTTGGAGTAGGCCAAGGAGCAAGATGGGTATCCAAGTCAGAACAAAACAGAAAATGAGAAAATAGGTAGTTTTGAGATTTGATTTGGATTTGAATTGAGAATGGAATGAAACAGGTGCTTGGGAGTTTTGCAGTTTGATTGGAATTTGAAATGGAACTGGCGCGGAACCATTGAGGATCAGAACTGGCATGGAATCATTAAATAAAGATTCTGCAATCCTGCTGTAAAGTTTACACCAAACATCATTCAAGTTGGCACCATAAGCTTATATTATATTTTATTTTAGCTTTTAGCCTGTGTATATAGGGAAGGAATTGGGAGCTGGAGGCTTCTCAGTTCTTTTTCTATCAACCTGGCTAAATATTAAATAAAAGAACCTAAAATTCATATATTTATAATTTGGGTTTATTTTAAGATATTGCCTAACTGCAGCCATGTTTGGCTTAAATCAACAAGAGTTGACTTTGAGAGTGAGTTTGGGAGGGCTATTGCCTCCCTCTATACCTTGTCTTGGAGTCAAGGCATGTTGCTGGGGTTAAGTATACTTGCAACTGTCTTCCAGGGGGTACTTGTCCAATCTTGTAGCGCGCGCACCAGGAGAGTAGTATCAGGAGTCCTGTCATCCCTATGGTCTTTAACATGGATCCTGTTGCCCAACTCATTCGTGGCTCATTGGAAGGAGCCAGTGCATTACAGCTTGGGCTGTCAGGAAGGTTGGCAGATGGTTTGTCCATCTCAGTGACCTTGGTATTATTCTTAATCAAACTCACTATCAGTGTGGGCAAGTCATCTGTTTCTATGTGCTGTGCACAGATGGATGGTTAGACTTCCCAACGCTTGGTTGGTGGCCTTTGTTCACTGCTCTATAAAATTGCAGTGCATTATGGCAGTTGATTGCTCTCTCAATTCTTGTTCAATTCACTTTTGATTTAAAAAGTGATATTTGTGAGAGAGAAAGATCGAGCCAATTATGCTAGAGGAGGTATTTATAAAAAGTTGCTTCGAAGCTATCGCTTCACTGATGCAGGAATTAAGTTTATCTGGAGTTGTATTAGTCCTACAAGTATCCATCGCTTCAGAGCCTATTTTGGTATACTTACTAAATTAATGGGCAGATCCTTGACCAATACTTACAAAAGTATTATGGGACCTAAGTTGGAGCATCCTCTATTTTTGAAGAAGATGATCATCCAAATGGTCCAGTATTTTCAGAGTTATGCGCGAATAAACAAAAAAACATACATACAGGTCGAATTGATAACCTTTTTCAAAGTCGGTTAAAAAGCACCCCAATTCGATTTGTTTTAAGGGGACCTTATCACGGTATGAATGGATTCTATCGACTTAAAGGGCTTTAAGCGCACCAATCTAATCCTAACACGATGAAATTTAAAATGTGTACCACTATGAGATAAAATTAACTGGTAAAGCTAAGGCACGTTATAGAAGGTAACATTTACTAGACATCAAATTGATTGGATAGCGTTTAAAATTCAATTTACACGATGAATTGGTAGCGCCGGGTAAAGGTTTTATTTACGCATGCGTGTGAACCATCAAACCTTAACTAAATTGAAAAAAACCTTACGGTTGCTAATTATACGATACGGTTAGATGTATCTAGATAAAGTTATAAAGGTTGATAGAAGATCATTTATGATACGTTTACAATAAATCTCAATCTTATTCAGGAAGGCTTATAAGGTTGCCTCAGCGATAAAACCCTTGGTTACAAGCCGAAAATTTTTGCAGTTCCGCACGCACAGGTTTTAATTGTCGGGAAGGATGATTATTCGCTGACATTTCATGGGCGGTAGTTTGATGCGTCTCACATCTGCAGATATTTCAACTTCGACATGGCGGCTGTCGGCTGACATTTACTAGTTATATTCAGAAAACCCCTAAGCAGATAGATATTGAAGTAATCGAATAAAAAAATATTTTTTAAAAATTTGTTTTTTCTTAAAGAGAGAAAATAATAAAAAGTTAAAAAGTAAAAAAGTAAGAAAGTAGAAAATATGAAGTAAAACACAAATTAACCAAAAAAGTTGCACTAAGGGACCATCTAGTACTAAAAAAAAGTTGCACTAAAAAGTAAAAAAACAATTTCTTTGTCAAAGAATTACTTTAAAAAAATTTATTCAGGTACAAATGCAAGAAAAGCAAGGCATACACATTTACATACAATCATACATAAAATCTATATTTGTTTATATTATATACAATATTATATATGAATTATAATATATAATATATATATTTATTGTATATTTTTATATTTAAAGGGTGGTTAGCCGAGCGGGTAAAACTGCTTCCACCCCTAGTGCAGGTTTTGAGTTCGAAACCTGTACTGGCTAGAAAAACATTCTCGGTGTGGTATATTTGTCCCAAGGTCGACCCATCTCTAATAATTTTTTATTTTTTATTTTTTTATATATTTTTATATTTAATATATTATAAATAATACATATATATTTACATACTTTTTATGATTATATGTATGATTGTATATAAGTGTGCATGCCTTGCTTTTCTTGCAGTTGTATATAATTAGTAAGATACAAAGTAATTATTTGGCAAAGAAATCAATTTTTACTTTTTTTATACAAATTTTTATTTTTGATTTGTGTTTTTTTACTTTTTTTTTGTTATTTTTTATTTTTTCTTATTCAATATACTGATTGTGTAGGCTAAATTAGTATGTATTACACAATTGATATTACTAAGCCAATAGATAAGATTAACCAACAAACTTGTTCAATGCCACCTTAAACAGATCAGTTGTCATATTAACACCGCTTAAACAATGATTAATAAGTTTAAGTCCAATTAACTCAATTGGATTTTATAGATATGATACACAAAACTATGTACTGATAACTTCAATACCAAATTTAGTCAGAATTAATTTGCCAGTATTTTAAATTGATTGCTGAATTTGAACAAAATGATCTTGAAACTTTTAGATCAATTGAATATCAAACTGCTCAGCCATAACTATATACTTGATACCATCAAATTATATAGGTGTTTCAGTTAATACACATAAAAACTTTTTATTTTGAATATGAAAACTAAATTTTTTGATGTATTATTGTATTGTCATCAGAGATACATAAGTGTGCCAAATTTGAAATCCTCTAGCTAGTCTAAAAGATAGTTAAAAATCAATTGCAAGATTTGAGGCTCCCTTCATTGTGAGGTAAAGAAAAGCATTTAAAAAACAAGCATCTAAGGCCAATAAAGATTTGTATCTATTAAAAAAGAAATCAGCTTTTTATATCTGCTGCCATTAAATATTTTAAGGATCAGATGATACTCAATTGGCATACAGTTTATATATAAAGTTGAATTAGCTAAAGTATGAAGGCACATTTTATAAACTTCAGTGCCATACTAACTTTTTTACACTCCCTTATGTAACAGATAGTAATCCCAAGTTTCTTATATTCTATTAATATTCCACTAGACCAAATTTCAAAGAGTTGTCTTAATCCAGATAAGCACCAGGTAGATATTCTTAAAGAACTTATCAAAAAGTTTATCTAAAGTGATTGGTATTTTTGACCAACACTCCAAGGCTAAGATGTAGGTTGATCAACCTTCCACCCTAAGTTGCCAAGGGTATACTTAGATAACCGCACCTTCCTTAGTTCTATAGCTACTAATCACATTAAGATATGGTGGATAAGCCAGCCTCCTGTCACCTGAGTATTTGTCAATTAAACTAGTAAGTGGTCGTTCAGTAAATAAGAACTTAAACCATATCATCATTAGTTTATCCTAGATCCTGATATCCTAGGAGCTAAGGTAAATTTATAAGCTAAATATAAAGAATCAATTTTTTAAGAGGATATTATTACTTTATGAAGTATGCTTCATTTTTGCTTTTGAAGTGGGGTAACAAAACTTAATTTATATAGAATTTGGTCATGATGCTTATCTAGCCTAATCAAACTTTTAAAATAGAAGATGCGGGGATTAATTTAAATATCACCAATAAGATTCATCAAGCTTGTTATGGCACCACATACTAGCTTAAATTTTATTTGAGGTGGGCCGACCTGGGGACAATACTGCACCAAACTACATACTAGATTACTAGGTTTAAAACTATCATCCCAAAGTAAAAATTATAATACTTCAGGCCTTTTTATACCAGTACCCATGTTTATAATAAAAGTTCACCAACAGATATAGAACGTTGCTCCCCTTTATTCAGAGATGTAAGTATGGCAGACAACATTTTGTCACACTCCATATATCTTTTTAGCCATAAAGCTTATGCCCGCTGTTATTAATGGGTGGTTGGTAGGGCTCCTTATTGAGGGCTCCTATTTTAGTTTAAATAAGGTAAAAATTTAACTAATCGGAAACAAACTTTTTATGAAATTGAGTTATATTGAATTAAAGTTTTTTAACTTACTATGGTACAATACCATTACTATAGCGAAAACTTATAAGCCTAGTGTTTATATAATTTTTTTATAATCTGATATTGGCCTCAAGCTAACCTATGGCATCTGATCTCAAACTGCGGCGACTTGGCGCTTATTATTTAAGAAGTTGTTTGACCAATGTTTTGGTTAAAGTGACTCCAAATAAGCAATCATAGGGAGTTTGAATTGTGGTATTATGCATCTTAGTGCAATAGGCTCGCACAATAGAGAGAAATTGTTAAAAACACCTTTTAGAGGCGTTGGCTGTGATTTATTTGATTTTATGCACCAAGGGCTAGTTTAGTCGCTCTGTCAACTGGTTACATCTAAGATTGTAAGAATTGGTCATTAATGACTTGTGCAGTCTTGACTCATCATTTCTCTTACAAAGCATATTGTTAAAGGTGACCTTTGTCCATGAGGATGATATGTGGCGGTAAATACATAATAGATATAATTTCATACAAGAACTGTTTGGCAGTTGTAGCAATGACGTGGTAAACTGCTTTGGAAATTGGACGCTTGACATAGTATTTGGTAGAAATCAAAGATGCTTTGCCCCTTTGGTTGTGACTCTGAGGTTCCCATAAAGTTCAGGCCACAATTTAGATAACCTCTATAATGCTACAGAATTTTTTTTTATTTTATTTTTATTTGAGGTGGGCCAATCTGGGGATGATACTGCACCATATAAGGGATCAAAAAATGAGAAAGTAGGATAGAAACCTAGAACCTTCACACATGGCATATGATAGACCAGGAACTCCATTGGCTGCCTTTGATATTTGCTATTTTGGTTTGGGCCATTAGTGCACAACTCCAACAAAATCATAATCGTCCTCTACCCAAAGTTCATCTACATGGATCAAACTCAGGGGAGGCAATGGTAGAGGGTCCATAATCTACCACTGGGGTATCCTCCCCTTCTATAATACTATAAATTTTAGTTTTTTTTGTTTTGTTGCAAGGACTAAACAGGCATGATAGGTGGCCACATATTTTGCAACCTTAGTATAATCATTTAGACACCTATATAAATCCAAATGGTATACTATTAGGATTTTCCCCCATATTCCCAGCTTGCTAGATTACCAGGAATCGCTAGAGGATAATTCTATAAGGCGAAGTGAATTGGAAATCAGTTGGACCAAGTTTCAGAGTAACTATGTTTGGGGGAGTTTGATATTTGCCTGGTTGTATCCATTGGGGATTGATATGGATGAATACTTAAGATCTCAACAGGCGCAGTTGCCAACGAAATAAAGGCATCTGATAGTGAATAACTATCAGGTGTACTGATTGGTATTGGTCAGGTTTCATCACTGACTGATTGGGAATGAATAGCAAGTTGCAAGGCGAGTGATGCCACCTGCAACTAGTGAATTGATCAGCTGGTGTAAGACCTGCCTTAATGGGTAATAAGTCCCATTACCTAAGCAGGGTCGCTAGCCAAATATGGTTGGTTTGCTTGGATTGAGAGGAAAATGTTAGGGACACATTTTCTGAATCTTTCTGTTTAGGTCTCAAGGATGTCTAATGATGGAATCCTAGCCAGGATGGGGAAGACCATCGCTGCTGAGACAAGGATGGGTGATTCAACAGCAACAGCTGCCCTTTCATTGAAGAGGTGTCTCCAAGGGTTAGATGACCAAATCCCACTATAAATTCCCTAAGATTCACTTATAATAAAACATTATTTATGAGAAAAGCATTTAGTAAAGAAGTTCTATAGTTTTCATACAGTATATGGCTTAAGTAGTAAACTATTATCAGATTTCAATTGTGCTATTCTTTTCAAGGATATTATTGCTGTGTGAGATAATTGGGAGACTTTTAGTGAAAAGAGTAAAGATCTGAGCGAGGATCTAGAGAAGGAGATACTATTGGGGATTGCTGACTGTGTGTTGGACCAAAGAGACTGTCACTAGAGAATCTCAGCGAATATTGGGTTGGACAGAGCAAGGGAACAAATCCTTAGATCATGACATCTCAAGTATTTTAATCAGAAATACTGGCTGAGCGTTGGGCTGAGATATAAACATTCATACTCAACTATGGATAATAGTAATCATACTATTATCAACCAATAATCTAATATACTATACAACGCAGACAAAGTGCATAAGAAACTGAACCTGTGCAGTAAAAAGATTACTAGGGGTTGTTTGCTGATAATAACCAAAATAAGTAAATGTTAACAAGTTGGTGCTCACTACAGGGGTAGTTGAGTTAAAGAATTTATAAGAATGTCATACAAAGATGAGTTATGAAAACTGTGTATGGAATTAGCCACTGTGAATCAGAATTCCCTAAACTCAGTGGATCATTGGAATTTGCAGCCTTGGAAGAATGAGTCGCCAAGGTGGATGAAGGGATAGATAATGTTGCAAGCTTTGGGAATGAGTTACTTGGGAAAGTAACTTCATAGAAGAAAAGAAGGGGACCTCGTTTGAGAGGTCTTATATCTGAAAACAGAGCAAGAAGCGGATCACATTTGTTTGAGAAATTTCAGCACGGATATAAAGTGACTGATTAAACAGGTGGAGGAACTTAAAACTCACAAATGTGGTTGTGAGCCAGATATAGCAAGTGATGCCAAAGAAAGAAATCCTTGCACAATACCTGGGAAGTCAAATACCCCAAGGAACATGCCACCCACTTTTGCTGCCATTTTGGAGATGATGCTCAAAGTCACTCCTCAAGTTAGCTGAGTGGCCCAACTGAGAGAATCAGCCAGAGATAACTCAGAGGAATTTAAGGCAACGTCAAAATTGCCAACGTTCCATTGGGATAACGCCCCAGCGTTTTTCTGACTGTTTGATAGGACCATGTATGGCTATGGGGATTGTCAAAAGGCATTGACAGTCATGAATTGCCTAGACACTGACTGTCAGAACTTAGTGTTACCTCATCTGGAGGGGGAAAGCTGGTCATATGTGGAGGTAAAGGCAGCCACCATGAAAGAATTCAGGAGTCTAACGCGCATGTTGAAGCACAAAATGGAGTTTATGGGAATCCAGTTCCATAAATATGAGTCTCTAGCAAGCTTTGTGGATCAGTTTTACCAGGAGTTGCAGATTCTGGTTGGAGCAAAAGTACTGGATGACTTTGATACCAAAATCGCTTTATAAGATGCCCTTTGGCCCTATTGCAATTTGCATTGCATGATGTCTTCCATGTTTGTGATGGAAATAACTACCTCACAAATAAACTTTCTTTCCGCTTGGTGTAACTTTCCAAGCCAAATTACACAAATTTATAAAACAAATTGAATTTACCTGTAGTAGTTTCACTCTGATGTCCTCAGATTCTCCGCCAGCTACTCCAGCGTGGGGCAGCAGCAAAACTACCCCCACCGTTTTCCGTCTGGCAGGAAAACGCGCTAGGACTGGTTCACCCAGTCATTCCAAACCCATGGGACGATTTGTTCCACCCAAGGACCCTGTATGCCCACCTTGCTTATACCTAAGCGGTACCACGCTGCCCCTAGTGCTCCCCTGGAGCAACGTGCACTACGGCCTAAGGGTCAAATATGGGAAACTATTTCCATACCACAACCAAGCCATTATTGAAATGGCACAGGCAGTGATGATACCTGCCGGATTTATGATTTCCACCCCTACAAGGGGTATTTTGACCTCAGCTTCACATGCGAAGCTGATGCTGCCACTGCAGCAACTGTGCCCCTGGTATTCCAGGGCACCCCTCTCCCCACAACTTGGACTTGGCTCCCAGTGGACGCCACTTTGGTGGTCCAGTTTGCTGGCCTGCCCACCCACCTCCCCCTGAAGTGCTCCACCAGGAGCTGATGGACGGTTTGGCAGCCTATGGCTCCAACCTCATCTTGAAATTTGTGGTCCCAAATGGGGCCACACGACTTGCTGGGCCTCAGGCATATGCTACAATAAGCCCTGAATTTAGTAAAATTGTAGTGGCAATTCCGCCGCACACCATTATTCCCTCAGCGCCTGACCATCTGTTTTGGGCCCACGTCAAGGGAGGGCGGATGATTTGTCCATCATGTTTCAAGTTAGACCACTTGAAACGCAAGTGCCCCTACTTAACCACTTCAGATGGATTGGATGACTCATCCACTGGCCTCCAATCTGATGCCCACCCTGTATAATTTCAGGTATGGGGCACAATCCTACCTCCTCCACCCCCAAAGCCTGTTGCTGAAGCTACACCTGCAGCCACCAATCAGTCTCCTCCCCACCCCAATGCCATAAATAATCCCTTCAATCAAACATCAGCTTGGATCCCAGTTTGATCCCATGCTTCCACAAATGAATCAAACAAACCTCAATTGTACGCTGATTCCCCACTCCAATTCAACCAAAACCCATGGGAACTATTGGATGAAATGATGAATAAGGTAACTTCATTGAAGAACCATCGCTGCAAGTTAAGCAGCTTTGTAACGCAGAATGGGATGTAAAATTCCCGCCTCAGAAATATGCACCACAACCTAATGCCAAACCGTTCTACAGCGACCACCAGCTTGCAGTAGAAGCAGCCGCCACACCATATTGCCATCCGCTCCACAAAGCTGCCACCAAATCTGTGGCTGCGCTCACAGGAGGAATTCCACCTCCCGTTATCCCCAAAAATCTTACTGCACAAAGTAAGATCAACAAGAAAACTTTACACAAAAACTTCACTGAAGCCATCCAGAACGTGGTAACAGTAGCACGGAATCCAAAAAGCAAAAATAACCCAAACCAGAATTGTCACATTTGTTAAATTCCCAGACGCCTGCCTCAAAGCTGAAGATGCTTTGGACAAATACATCGTTGGCATTATGATGGCTGGCAACTATTTGGAAGTTCCAGTCATCAAGGATATCAAACTCCATACCAACAAAGCCCCCACACCCTTACCATCTGCCTTAAAACGCACCCTACTCTGGGATGAGATGGATGCAGCCGAAGATGAGCCCCCCAATCCCCCTCCCCATCCACTATGGAGGGATAGCAGTATTCGCTGCCCACCTGGTTGGATATCTTGTTAGGTATGATTCAATCAATCCGTCCATTTTGGACGTTTTATTTGAATCGTTATTTTTATTATGATTTTTAGTTTTAGTTTGGTAATGTCCATCTTCTGGTTGGCTTACCTCGGTTAAATAAAAAAAGTACCTCACAAATGGTAGATAATTTGAAGTTTTTGGGAGCGATATTTGATGCACCAAATAGAAGCTTCAAATCCAATCTGATATGCATTCTGAATCCCATGAAGGGAAACGAAGGAGCTAAAGAGATAACCAACCAAACTGTGCCAAGGAAAAAGCCTGAAGAATTCAGATGGTTGAATAAGAAGGAAAAGGTCTGCTACTAATGTGGCGGGAAAGGGCATTTCACCGTACACTGTAAGAAGCCAAAGAATCAGATCAACGTGGTCCAGGAGAAAGAGTCAGCTGCCACCAAGGAGTCGGGAAAAGGGCCTGCAGCCTAGACAGGGAACAGTCTAGAGCTTCAGAGAAGCCTGTTCCTCCCAACATTATGACTGAGGAAATTGATATCAGTGATCTGTTCATGGATGACGATGTACAGTATCAGCTGTATCAAGTGGTCAATTTGGATGTTGTTGCCATGATCATAGCTGAGGTGAAGAGAATTGACCCTGAGATAATCAAGGAAGTTGCCCAACCTTATGTCCAACAACTGGCGGATAAGATGTGAACTGCTGAGAATTTTGAAGAATTATCTAAAGTCTGATTAGATGAGGCCAATTTGTCAATCCCCCTCAGTGTAATAAAGGAACCATTTCCTGATTTATTAAACAAAAAATTTACACCCTCAATTTGGTTAATAATGCCGCTATTCACTCAGTAAACACTATATTACAATACTACAAGTGTAAATATATAGACATACAAGTGATCAAGTGCGGGTGAGGGCGATTGTCAACAGTGGAGCGCCCATCAATATTGTCTTGACTAAGCTGGTAAATAGGATGAAGATCTCACCGGACTTGGAATATAAGAAGGAATATGGGACAGCTGGGCCAAGCACCACCATCTCCTGTGGAGCATATAGCGCTTTGCCACTATGATTCAGGTCATTGGTGGTATCTGCGCCAGCAATATTTTTGGCCAACCAAAACTATGACATTCTGATCAGAATGGAGTTTCTATGCAAATATGGAGTTAAATTTAACTCTGAGGATAATACGTTGACCATATTGGGTCAGACGTTATCATTAGTATATCAGAAGGATGGTGAAGCTCCGCTGATTAGGATAAACAACTTTATCAATCTAATATACAATGATGGCATTGTCCTGATTCAGTACCAATTAATTGGTAGGAAGTGACATGAAATGGCGTCGGAAATCCTAGAGAACCAGGGAATTCCACTAAGGATCAGGAATGAGAAGACCATACCGCCAGGATTGCAGATGATAGTCAAAATGGGGTTGGCATTGGAGATACCTGAGCTGTTGTATGGGGGAGGTCAGAAGCCCCTGGAAGAAATCCAGAGTGGAGCCTTGGGTGGCTCCTGGGATAATAATGCCAGGCCATGGAGAAATTCAAGTTCTCCTAAAAACATAAGTGAAAAACTGATGAAGATTGGGAAGAATCAGATCATTGCATTTGTGCATCTGATTCCGATGGCTGAATTGAGGAGATTCCATGATTTTGGGACTCTTGATGAGATGGGATTACTGGCCAGGGTAACCAAGAGCATCAACCTATTGGATGATTGAGAGCAACTCGCTGATCTGTCAGAAGGCCAGCAAGAGGGGGTGTTTAAACTTTTCGAAAAGTATCAGGAAGTATTTGCTCAGGACGACCATGACTTGGGATGTGCAAGAGATGTGATCCACAAGGTTGACACTGGGGAAAATTTGCCAATCAGAATGAGACCAATCTGATGATCAAAAGCCGCCAAAGCAGTAGTGGAGGATGAAATCAGCAAACTAGTGAAGCATGGGCTTCTAATTCTGCTGTCAAGTCCCTGGGTGAGTCCAATTCTGATTATGAAGAAAAAGGATGGCTCCAACTAGGTGGTGATCAACTACCAGAAGCTGAATAAAACTATGAAGAATGATTCATATCCCCTACCAAGGATCAACGATGCGCTAGACTGATTGGAAGAAGGTAAGCATCTCTCCACGATGGATCTGATCTTGGGATATTGGCACTTCAACTTTCTAAAAGAAGACCAGGAAAAATGCACTATTATTACTGCGTAGGGGCTATACCAACTGACGAGGATGCCCCAGGGTCTTTGTAATACGCCTGCAACGTTTCAGAGGGCCATGGACGCTATACTAAGCGACTTGAAGTTGTCATGTGTCCTAGTGTACTTGGACGATATCATTATGTTCAGTAGGACGTTTACTGATCACCTACACCACTTGGAAGAAGTATTCAAGAGACTGTCTGCGGCCAACCTGAAGATTAAGATGAGGAAGTGTCTTTTCTTCAAAAAAGAGTTGGAATATCTGGGATTCATAATCAACTCTAGTGGATTGCAGCCACAAGCCCAGAAGATAGAAGTCATAGAACGGATGGCTGTGCCAAAGAGTGTCCAAGATATCCAAGTGTTCCTTGGGATGGTCAGATACTACAGAAGATTTGTTCAGGACTTCTTTTGAATAGTTGAGCCCTTATTCCATTTGTTGAAGGATCTGAAAAAAGGATTTGTATGGAATGAAGAGGCCCAGGAATCCTTTGATGAGCTATGCTGGTACCTAATAGATTCTTCAATTCTGAAATATCCAAATTTTAATCGAGAATTTATTATATAAACTGATGCTTCTTTGATGGCGATTGGCGCCATACTAAGCCAAGTAGACAAACTTGGGGACGAACATCCGGTGGTGTATGTGAGCTGGACACTATCAGCCGCTGAGAGGAAATACACCGTAACTGATTGTGAATTCCTTGCAGCCATTTACACATGTAAGCAGTTTTGGGTGTACATCCATAAAATGCGCTTTAAAGCGGTGACAGACCACTCTTCAATGTGTTGGCTTCACAATTTGAGAGAGCCAGAGGGACGACTGGCCCGATGGGCACTTAAGCTACAAGCTTATAATTATGAGATTGTCCACTGAGTGGGGGCTTCTCATCAAAAGCGGATGGCTTATTGCGGTTACCAATGGTCCAGATGGTATACCTGCAGGCAGATGAGCTATTCCAGAGAATGGTCGATGGAGAAATCAGGAATGAGCCCCAAGAAATCCAAGGTGCGCTTCAGAAACAATGGAAAACACTGAGACCATGGATGGACAAGTGTTTAAGATGATCAATGGGAAGTGGTTATTATTCCTGAAGCTGTCAGAAAGAGCAGCTATCATTTAAGCAGCTCATAAGGTTGTCAGGCATGGAGGCCTGAGAAAAACAACCAATCATATTTGCCAGTACTACTGGGAGTCCAACTACAATATCGTAGACTATATAGCTTGTTGCGTGGAGTGCCAGCTGCACAAACCACATGAGAATACAACTGGATACTGATGGTCCAGTCTGGATTTTCCTGGCATATGGTGTCCATCAATGTGATGGGACTGCTGATGATGAGCACAGGGGGAGTCAAGTACATTATAGTTGCCATTGACCATCTGATGAGATGGGTTGAGATGAAGGCCCTAACAAAAGTAGACGCTACCAGCACTGTAAGGTTCATCCTGGATCAAGTTTTAATCAACATGGATGTCCGCAGGTCCTGCTTAGCAATAATGGGACAAACTTCATGTCTCATGTGATCCTGAGATTGGATGAGATAATGGGGATAAGAAAAGTTGTGTTAGTATCCTACAGGCCAGAGATGAATGGTTTGGTAGAATGGGTGAATGGAATTCTGGCTGCAACAATGAGGAAGCTGGTTGCAGAAAGAACTTCTGCTTGGGGAACATACCTGAGTTTGGTGACGTTTGCCTACAATATCAGTCATCATACGGTGATGGGAAAAATGCCATTTGAGTCGTTGTATGGGAGAAAGGCCGCATTGCCGCTGATTATATATTCAGTGGTGGAGCCAACGTTGGGGATAAGTGCCAAACAGTACTTGAACTGACTGACGAATATCCTGATTGATATGCAAACTCAAGCATTTGATACTACGTTGAAGAAAAGGATACAAGCAAAATTGACGGATGATAAAAACTGATTGGCCTTAGCAGAATATTGAATACTCAAAAGAGTTGCCTATTGTGATACACATGGTTTTGGAAGAAGAAATAAACTAGATGCTTTGTGTTCAGGTCCATTTGAAGTTATTGCCAGACGGCGACTGATGCCTACTAGATCAAGAATCTCTTGGATGGAAGAGTTGTGAATTGAGTCCATGCTAAGTATCTGAAGCAATGGATTGATGAAAAAATTAAAAGAGTTCCCAAAGGACCGATGAACCATTAAGTTAGTCATGTCCTGATGATTAGGTCAAGTCTGAAAAAAGGACCTCTGAACCGATATAGATGGTTAAGTCTGAAGTCTGAAAAAAGGACCTCTGAACCATAGAAAACTGACAGGTTTATTACCCAGGACCCAGTTTGGGGAAAAAATAGAAAGATGGACTGCTGAACCAAAACAAGGTCATGCCCCATGAGAAAAAAGAAGAATAAAAATAAGAATAAATTGATAAAAGATATTGGAAAAAATAGATATATATTAAAACTGCATAGAAAAAACTGATATAGATTTTAAAATTTTTAATTTTAATTGTCCTCAATACGGAGATGATTCAGTCTATGTTGCCTCTTGGGGGTAGAAGGATGGATTGCGGTAAGAATGAACAGCCCATCAAAATTGATGTGAGACTGGATGCTAGTGAGGGCTAGACCTACACAAAACCATGTTCTTTGAGCAGACGCAGAGCCCTGCAAGAAAGTGACTAGGGGAAGGGAAATTGAAATGTTGGAAGAAGACAATTGCAAAACCCCAGAGTGGGGAGGAAAGCAACAGTATAAAAAGAGGCAGTCAGTGAATAACCTCGAGTAATCCTGATATGGTACTGGAGCCAGAAGATTAGTCTTGAGCGCCTGACGATGGGCTTTATCAAGAACACTGGACATATATGCTGGCAGCAAACAAGGGATGCTTGAAGGGGTTGCTAAATCATTCCCCTTACTAAAGCCATCAGCGGAAGATACTGATGGGAAGCTCTGGAGATGAGATAGTTGTGCAGGGAGCAAATGGCATCCTGCAAGCGATGACTATAGGCTTTTCAGAAGCTGAAGCTGAAGGAATGGTGAAAACTGTGAGAAGCTGGAAGCTTTGTGGACCAACTTCAAAGAACTTGGCCAGCAAAGTGAAGAGCATAAGTGGCGGTATCCCGATCTAGGATGTTCTCAAGATCAGACGGATTCAGCGCTAGGGACAAAGCCTCAGTGACTTGGGCCTGGAGCTCAGTGTGGGGGAGCTTGAAATGAACTCAGGAAGTAGGTCCAACCCAGCAAGAAAAGAGTGATCAAGAGCAAAATGCATAATCTCAGGAGCATTCATGGTGATGGTCAGTGCATCAATGAAAGGAGATGAATCCAGGAGTGTTTCAAAATCCAACTCTGGAATTGACAACAGAGGAAGAATCAGCTAAGAGTCGTTTAAAACAATTGCAATCCTGGTTTCAGAGGGATTAGTTACCATTTACAGTAATTTGATGGAAGGACAAGCTGCTTGCACCAGACTAGGCGTATGAATCCTGGAAGGACCATAAAAGAAGTTCCGCCAAGCATCCCAACTCATCTGCTGGAAAATCTGAAGATCTTTATCAGACAAACTATTCAGGAGCTGCTGGTAGCGAGACTTGGAATTTGACATATGAGCTGGATGAGAGGAGGGATGTCAAACTTATATGGAGTTGATATTATGCACTCTACAATCCATTAAGCTCCAAATTTTGGAGAAATCAATCTCAAAATATTGGGATAAGATCTCCAAGAGAAGAATTAGGAATGACTTGAGCCAAGAGGTTAGGAGAGAATTAATAAGGGCGAACAAAAATAAGTATTCTTAATTGAGCCATGAAATGGACATTGATGGCAAGAGTCTCCTGTTTAAGACGAGGAGAAAATCAGGAAATCAAGACGCCAGACCAAGAATCCTGAATATGACAGCAGGTCATATACCCTAATGAGGGGAAAACTGGATCCCAGGACTAATATCACAATGAGTAAATCAATCAGCCCAGCATGACAGTGGAACATGGAGACTGCGCTCTGAGTAGACAGTAGCAAGGAGGAAGAGGAAGAGCGCCGCATGCTGAAGGTCGTCCCAAGAAGCGTTAAGAATTGACAATCATACTCTGCTTGAGCCAAAAAAGTATTTGACCGAGTGTTTAAAGTGGTGTTCTCATGACCTGGTCCTTTTCTGCTGGAAATCTAGGCAAGAGGGGGAATGTGTTGGGATATCTACCCATATTACCAGCCTGCTAGATTACCAGGAATTGCTAGGGGATGATTCCCTAAAGCGACGTGAATTGGATATCAGTTGGCCCAAATTTTGGAGTAACTATGTTTGGGGGATTTTGGGATATTCGCCTGTTCATATTCATCAGGGATATATCTGGATGAATACTTAAGATCTCATTGAGGGGTTTGCCAACGAAATAGGGGCATCTGATAGTGATTAACAATCAGGTGTACTGATTGGGATTGGTCGGGTTTCATCACCAACTGATTGGGAATGAGTAGCAAGTTGTGAGGCAAGTGATGTCACCTGCAACTAGTGGATCGATCAGTTGGTGTGTGACCGGCCTTAATGGGTAGATAGTACCATTACCTAAGCAGGTCGCTAGCTAAATATGGTTGGTTCACTTGGATCAAGAGGAAAACGTAAGGGACACGTTTTCTGACTCTTTCCATTGGAGGTCTCGAGGATGTCCAATAATGGAATCCTAGCTAGGATGGGTAAGACCATCGCTGCTGAGATGAGGATGGGTGATTCAACAGCAATGGCTGCCCTTTCATTGCAGAGGTATTAACCAAGGTTAGACAACTGTTTCCCC
>JAKSZP010016533.1:0-32796 GCA_022478985.1 Massospora cicadina | reverse complement strand
TTCTCTTCAGTTGGGGTCAGAACTGCGATGGCTTTGCTGGTGCTTAGGTGTGGCATCAGCGTGAAGCGTTGCATTTTGAAAGATTGTATTTCGCCATATATGGCGAGACCATCTTTCAGGTGTTGTTCCAAATTGTCACGTTTTACTGTAGTAGGCAAAAAGTCGGATGTGAGGAAATTTTGTTTGGTTTTGTCCATCTGGTGCATTTAGTTTTGATGACCCATTGCCCTTTGGGGAGGTCAACCACTACGCACACCACTGCAGCCTTGTCTGCTGCCGTTTTGCTTTCAAAACTTAGGTCCAGCCAACTGCGTGACATGGAGTGAGGTGCAATGTACACCACGGTCAGGAAAATTGTGTGTACATCTTCACAAAATTTTTCCCATAAGACCGTTTTTTGGATGTCCAGAAACATGCGGACTCCGAATTCCACCGATGAAAGTAGCTGGGAGTGTGGCGTGTTGATGTACTGGTTGCATCATGCTTGCCATGCAAGTATCTCCGGGGAAATAGTGACCGCCAGTTTTTTAGTATTTTTGTTTATTCCGCCAGATTCTCCGGGGCGTTTTCAAACGTTGGAGGCTGCAGGCCTTCCACCTGCTCCTCTTACTTTACTTGCCCAACTGCTCCCTGACATGGGCGCAGACTAATCTCCTCTGTGAGATATCAATCTAGATTCAGTCTTGAATTGAATAGGTTGAAATAGTGATTGCAACGAGAAAAAAAAGTTCAAGAGTCTTCAATTATTGCACTCAGCAATAATATCCTTGAGACAGAATAGCACAATAGAAGCTGATGATAGTTTACTCTTAAAATTATATCCTGAATGGATAATCCTTTATTATCTAATTAACTAACTGTTATCTGACTGTTTTTTCTTAT
Organism: Massospora cicadina; assembly: GCA_022478985.1. NCBI lineage: Eukaryota > Fungi > Entomophthoromycota > Entomophthoromycetes > Entomophthorales > Entomophthoraceae > Massospora > Massospora cicadina. The sequence goes on along the minus strand of JAKSZP010016533.1, from coordinate 31,914 downwards.
AGTGAACCCTAGGAAATATATAGTGGGGAATCTGGCTGTCTAACCCTGGGTTGACACCTCTTCAATGAAATGGCAGCTGTTGCCATTGAATCACACATCCTCGTCTCAGCAGTGATGGTCTTTCCCATCCTGGCTAGGATTTCGTCATTAGACATCCTTGAGATCTAAATGGAAAGAGTCAGAATATGTGTCCCAAACGTTTTCCTCTCGATCCAAATGAACCAACTATATTTGGCTAGCGGACTGCTTGAGTAATGTGACTTATTACCCATTATGGCAGGTCATGCACCAACCAATCAATTTGCTAGTTGCAGGCGAGATCACTCGCCTCACAACTTGCTATTCATTCCCAATCAGTCAGTGATGAAACCTGACTGTCCCAATCAGTACACCTGGTAGTTAATCACTATCAGATGCCCCTATATCATCAGCAACTCTGCCCGATGAGATCTTAAGTATTCGTCCAGATCAATCCCTGACAAATATGACCAGGCAAATATCCCAAAATCCTTCAAATATAGTTACTCTTAAACTTGGGCCAACTGATTTCTGATTCACTTCGCCTTAGGGAATTTTTCCCTAGAGATTCCAGGTAATCTAGCAGGCTGGGAATATGGGCAAAAATCCTAACAAATACCATCTGGTAAAATGGAGGGAAATGTTGGATTTTAACCAGATGGAATCCTCCAATGATTAATCGCTATTTTAGATGAAATGACCAATACCAGCAGAATGGCTCCTTGACTAAATTTTGTGGTGTTTGCTATGATTGCTAATTAGTTGCTCCTCAATTTGGGTTGAGCCAAAATTATTATTCCGCTGAGTTGGGAAGCTAGGTTTAAGTGGGGCCAATTAGTGGCTCCAATTTAGTATAAGGATCACCAGTGACTAATAGCCAAGGAGGATCCAAATTAGTATCAGTCAGCGGAATCAGTGTTCAATGCCAATTGCCTTTTGTGGACCATTGTGGAAATTTCTAGCAGAAAGCTGATATATTTGCTATTAAATGTCCATCTATGATTTTTCTGCCAATACTAATAATTTGATGTTGACAAATCCAACATTTACGAGTTCAAGTCAGCCAAGGATGTTTTTGGCGTCTCTATTTTATTATATCAACTATTACCTGAATAAGGCGATTTCTGGTAAAAAATTAAAAGAGTCAAAAAAACTTCCATTGGTGAGATGCTGAGATATTCTGAGTAACTGCTAAGCATCACTTTTCAAAAATCAATTCAGCCTTGAAATTTAGCTCCACTAAAGAGATTTACAAAAACTATTAGCAAATATGGCGGGAAACCCCGCAAAAGGACCCGCGGGCTCTGCCAAATGAGCCAGCACCACCCCCAAACAAAGCAACCCTCGGTTACCCACCTCAGGGTCAACCAGAATCACCCGCTTTCAAGCAGTGGCCATGAAAGCAGGCACCACCCCCACCTGGAGCTACTTCAACTAGCGCCAGTTCACCTGATCGCACTTCTGCAACCTGCACGCCCAACAGCTCTGCATGCGCTACCTCCCACCAACCCTCTAGGCCCCCTTCAACCAAGGAGGCCATCACCCAAGCTGTTTTAATGGCGTCTGCTCAGTTGAATGCAACTCAGCCCATCCAGGCATTCACCTCCCCCATTGTGTCAGCTAATTCAGCCCCATATATTATTGCTGACGTCGTGTTTCTGGCTCCCCCTATGAGGGGCGATACCCAGCTACCTGGCCCCCAAACCCTCAGATGTAAGGTTGGATTAGCCGCACATTCTGGTTTACTAAGCACCAAATTGGGACAATCTACTCTTCCCAATGGGGATTCAAATGTTTCAGATTTTTGGAACTTCACACCAGTTCCAATCTCACCCGTCCCATTTAAACCCCATAATCGGTACTTCTCAAGTCGGCACTTTATCTCCATATGCTGAAAACGACCAATTCACCAATCAGCCAGTGAGTTTTGCCCGTGAAATCACAGCAAATACTTGGGCCGAATTTACCCAAATAGATTGTGATGGTGATGAAACATCGCCCTCCTCCCAATTGGCTAGAGTTAATTCCAATATGGATGGGCCTCCCCAATTTAGCGAGGCCTAACAATCCGCCCCTCAATTCAATATGACGCCAGCAACTGCTGTAACATTCCAGCAACAAGGGAACTCCGCAAACTTGTCCAAACTACCAGCTCACACTCAACCTGCGATTGCAGCCCAAAGCAAATACAAACGTACCAAAGGAGCCACTGGGGCGTGGCAAAAACCTCTGGCACCAACGCTACCCAAAGCTGATCCCCGTGAAGTGGCGTTTATTGCTGATGTAAAGAAGAAATGGGCCGAAACTAGAGCGCAAAAAGCTCTACCTCGCTCAACCCTCTCCCATGCAGTTCGCCTTTATTATGAGCATAACCCTGTTGAATCTATATGGAGGATTACTTCTCATACTTTGCAGCGATCGCGGAGACATTCCCAATTAACACCACCATCCATGAATCAGTGGAGGGCCACTACATCGATGTGGGCTTCACTAAAGCTGCCCTTGCTGACCATGCTGCCACCCTCCAGGTCATTATTCTGCGTGGATCTCTTCGCATCTCCTGCACACGCTCTCACCTGGAGAAAATTTCATGGGTTACTTTTTCCAACCTACCAACGACTGTTGATCCTGAGTCTCTTAAACTGGCGCTCCATCGTGGTCTAATGGAGTTTGGGTCTGTTCTTTCAGTGGATTTTAGCGTCCCCTCTTACTATGCTCCCACTCAAAGAGCTCGCACTGCTAGGGCGTCGTTCATACCCTCCCCCACTGTATCCCGCAACATTGAGGTTATTCCTCATGTGGCAGTAGTTGGGGCATACCCTAAGATCTTTTTTGTCGACCCTGATCAGGCGCGCCCCCGGTGTTCATGGTGTAACGCCCTTGGACACTTGTATAGTGGCTGCACAGCTCGAAAACAAGCCCTCTTAGCCACCACCCAGGGGCCTAAATTAGTACAAAAACGATCCCACGTGGCCGCAGCAGCAATTCCACAACCCACACAATGGGTTCCCGTTCAAGACCTGTCCCCTGAGGCCTTACGCCTAGCAGTTGAAACAGCTAACCCCACTATTGGTATGAGATACCTTCGCGCTCATGCCCCCCGTCCAGTGGGCACCCACTTCAATCTCCCAGAGTCAACTCCCTCTCTCACCAAGCGCAAGGCATCTCCCATAGGGTGCCCCTCATCAGCCACCCCCACTCAGGGCTCCGCGGCACCCCCACCAACCTCCACCAGCGATTTATTGCATCAACCCTCAGCTCCCAATGGAGCTATGCCCACCAGCATGGACTGGCAACCCGCGGCCTGCGGTAGAAGTGCCACCTCAAAGAGTCCTACCCCAACTCCACAGTCCATTTTGCGCGGATCCTTTGCAGTGTTAGAGGAAGTGAATAGGCAGCATCCTAGGCTGGCTTACTGGGTCCTCCGCCCCCCACCCTCTTTTTCCCCTCAGAACCCTCGACGCTCATCACGGATTGCAGCTAATAGTCAAGCTAAAGGACTCAAAACTAGCCGCCTCACAGCAGCAGGTTAAAGCGCTGGCAATCCCCCAGGACATGGAGAGGAACAGCTATGAGTCCCCATGGCAGCACCCTGGCCCTGCAATCCATCAACGCGAATGGATAGCGGGACTTTAAGCAAAAAGCCCGCCTCCTCCACAACTTCAGGTCAGCACAAATTGACATCGCTGCTGTCCAGGGCCCCATATCCTCCCATATGAACAATCTGCATAGAATGAACAGTTTGGAGGCAACTCCTTCTAGACAAACCATGTCGCCCTTATTGTTTTGATTCCCCAGGTTAAAACCCATTATTTTTCACAATATCTAGGTTGCCGCCTCATACTGGCCAAACTCACCACTCCTGACTTCTATTTCTATGCTGCAAGCATCTACCTGCCTAATGCAGGTCAGGAGCAAAATCGGCTCTTGGAAGAGCTCGTCCAACCCAATCTCCCACGGAATACAGTCCTCTTAGGAGATTTCAACACAACCATAAGTCGTGTCCGTGACTCTTACCCCCTGCAGCAAAGGAACACCCTGGATCAAGTCGCCTCCAGGATTTCCTTCGCCTGAGTGGCTTTATAGATGCGCTTCCACCCTCCGCGTCTGGCCTAGGTTGCATGACTAGGATCCGATATGATGGAGGAGCTTTCCAGTCAGCGTCACGCATAGATATGGCACTGATTGGCCCCCTGCTGATTGGCCGCGTCTCCTCTCCCATCTCTCGTGACAACCATCTGAGTGATCACAGGTCACTCACCGTTGTCCTCAACATCACACTTAGATCGTCGCATAGGTTCTGGCATAGAGTTGCCCCAGCTCTTCTCAACAACCCCTTCACTAAGGAGAAGCTGTCTATGACCATCCGGGAGACTCTCACCTCCCCCCACCCCACCTGCTTGACCACAAGGATAGATGGGCGGTGACCAAGGAGGGCATCACCCGCGTTTCTTACAACTGTGCCAAAGCCCAGATGACTGCAGCTCGCGCCAGAGTCAAAAGGGCGGAAGCCAGAATCAGACATCTGGAGCGAAACTGCCAGCCTTCGCCCTCTCCAAGATAGTTGGAAACTGGGAAGCGGCGCAGGAAGCACTCCGCTTGGAGCTCACACTTCAGGAAGAACGGGCATAAAACTTTACAACATTTCGTTACTATGCTCAATGGGAACGCCCCACCCGCTTCTTCTTTCAGAAACAGAAAGACTGGTCAACAGCGCAGGATATTAATGCACTGAAGATTGGCACTACAACCATTTCAGATAAGGAGGAAATAACGCAGGAACTACACCGCTTCTACTCCAGCCTCTTCCATGCCACCCAGGTGGACCCGTCGGACTCCAAGACTTCCTGTGGTGGGCTCCAGAGCCGCCCATTGACCCACGGGCTGATGAGGCTCTACTGGCGCCTATTTCCATCCAGGAGGTGATGGAAACCCTTTTGAAATCCCCACGGCTTAAAGCCCCAGGCCCAGATGGAATACCCTTCGAGGTGTACCTTCTGGAACCTGCGGTGGTAGCCAGAACCCTCCGAGACCTCTTCGCTGCACTCTTGGTGAATGGCGAGGTCCTTTTTGACTCCAGAGGCTCAATCACGACCCTCATTCACAAGAAGTCAGACCGTGAGAACCTGGCGAACTGGTGCCCCATAGCGTTGATCAACACAGACCACAAGCTCTTCACAAAGCTTTTGTCCAACCGCATCACCAAATGGGCGTCACCTCGCCTCTCCCCATCCCAGCACGATTTTATTCCGGGGAGTTCGTTATGGGGCAACTATAACGACCTTCACGTGACTTTGACTGCTAACTCTCGTAAGGTGAATGGCTTTGTGGCTCTCCTGGATATGGAGAAAGCATATGATCGGGTGGTCTGGAAGTATATTGATGCTTCCATGGCCCGCTTCCATCTCCCACCCGCAGCTAGGCGCTGGATATCAGCGCTCTATGACCAGCTCCACACCAGAGTCCTGGCGCCAATGGGCTTTACAGTGGCAGTACCAGTTGGACAAGGTCTCCGGCAAGGGGACCCCCTGAGCCCTATCCTTTTTGACATCACCCTTGACCCCCTCTTGGCCTCCTTACAGGACAATCTAACAGGGATTCTGGTCCCAGGTTAAGCCCCCACCCGCATCATGGCATTTGCAGATGACACCGCCATTGCATTTGGCTGCCCTGGGGATGTTGCCCTCGCTGCTGTGACCATTGAGAGGTACACCAAGGCGTCCAACGCCATGGTCAACACCTCCAAGACAACAGTTGTACAGGTCGGCTCCCCCACCTTCCCCCACCATTTGGTATTGAACCTGTGCGCGGTACCTTACATCACCTGGGCGTTCTCACCAACCAACAAGGAGTTGCGCTAAAAGATAATGAGGACTTGCTCCTCGCAGCAGTTAACTCCAGGATTAGCCAGCTGGAACCGGCGGCACATCGCACACCAGGGTCAATCTCTGATGGCCAATGTGTTCCTCCTCTCCAAAGTCTGGTTCCTAGCGCACGTCTGCCCATTCACAGATGCCTTTTATACGTGGCTCAATGTACTCCTCCGCTGTTGGATCTGGGGCTCAAACCATCCACCAATGGCCCTCTCAATCATTACCCAACCTTGCAATGAAGGGGGCCTAGGGCTTCTGGACACGCGATCCCACGCCACCACAATCTTCCAGAAGTTCCTATGGCCGATTGTCTGCTGGGACGCGACCCCCATGCCCCAATGGGCGCCCGCCCTCCGCCAGTCAGTGTCAGCAGCTCTTCGTCTTCCTAGAGCATCTCTGACCTCATTAGGGAAGTGGCTCACAAACCACCCAGGCCATCGCCTGAAACCATCCTCATCCCTCTACTGGAACCAGGCTCTCCTTGCCCTGAAACTAGTAGGCGCGCGGATCCACCATGCATTCCCATACAGAAGGGAAGGCCATGGCCTCAGCCCCCGTCGCCATGCAATTGTGCACAATGGACAAGTTGTCACAACTTGCCTCAACCCCCAAGATCGTCCTCCCATCCGCCCAAGACTCCTTGAGCTCCTCCCTCCGTGAGATTTGACCTTAAGGAATTGTGGAAGGACGTCTATCACCCCATCCTGTCAGCAAAGGTGTCCAAAACCTTATGTAGGGTGCTACACTGTTCATACAGGACAGGGGACCGGACTGGACCTACCTTCCAGCACCGAAGCTGCCCCCACTGTGCGGAGCCTATTGACCCCACCTCCATCATTTTTTCACCTGTCCAGGTGTCGCCGCATTTTGGCCAAAGGCCCGCGCGCTCCTACATGCTCAGCCCTGGTCTGGACACCCTGTACGAGACCTCATGTTCGAGAAGACATTGCCTGGTTGCCACCAACCCCTCCGTGTCCTCGCCTATGCCACAGCCATCTGGACCATCCATAACTCCTTCCTTCATGCTGCCTTTGACCAGCAGGTGTGGACCCTTCCACACAGGATCACCCACTTTCAGGTACACTTTGAGATGGCCCTGAAGGTCTGCACTATGTCGCCAACCCTCCCCCGCTCAGTTATCACTGCAGCACAGCTCTGGCGCGCAAACCCCCTCCCTTTCTCGATGCCTCCTCCTCCTCCCTCCTCTTCCTCGCCTCAGGCTCTTAGGAGCCCAGGCGTAATTTAATAAACATCGATGAATCCCCCCTCAGGTTGGGACCATCTAGTAAAAAAAAAAAAGAGATATTCTGAGTAAAACATGAGCAACTGAAGCTGTTTCTGACGCATCATTATCAAAACAAAGGTCAAATCCAAATATGACGTTTATTTTTATTAATCATTTATATGGCTCACCGGTGACTTAAGGCCAAGGATGAGCTGAAACTAAATTAGACCTCAGGAAGACAGGGCAAGAGGGTCAACGCCAGGGAAGTGAGTAAGCGCAGCGGAAGGCTGAGATGAGTGGTTGGCTGGAAGAACCAAAGAAGAGCCAATAGGTTGGCGGTGGGTGCAGTAGCCCTTTTGTAAATAGTATAAATACCTGGCGCTTCCCTTTCAATAAACATACCCCTTTGCCTAATATACCTTTTTGATTTATGTTTATAATTTATTTTGTTGGTTGGGGATTAGGATAAAGATCCCTAAATGGCACATGTGACATGCCAAGGAATCAGCTGGTGCTGCTAGCCCTGACGCCTAAGGTAAAACGGCAAGGGCCAACCAGTATGAAGACTGGTTGGCCAACCAACTAGCAGAACACATATTCAATTTTCTGACAGTACCTATGGAACTGAGGAATTTTTGGTTGTGTACATGTAGCCATCAATTCACCAGCTACTGCATGTGCTGGCCCGCCACAACATTGAGATTGGGGACATCATGCAGTTTGTCAAGTGCAGCAGAATGATACTCGCCTTCTACTAAACTACCTTGATCACTCTTTCTCAGAGGTTCAGGGGCGCGTGTGCATGTGGACAACTGTGTTGTGGGCGTCTGCCTTTGCTTGGATGAATTAGTTCCACAGTTGAATCAGGAGTTACCACGAGTGATAGGGGAACTGTTGAACCAGCATGTCCTATCAGCAGAATTTTATTTAACTGAGGTAAGCCGACCAGGAGACAGACATTACCGAATATATGTGAAACTAAGAGAATAACTAACAAATATAAAATTAGGCACCCCAGGGTACTCAAGTTACCCCTGTTGCCAGCGGGACTGCCAGGTATGGGGGGTTGGTGCACTACTCCGAGGGGGTTTCCCTGCTATGGAGCAGGTGTGAAGGAAAGGGTCTGTGTGGAGGAACCAGAGTGGGAACCATGATTCTATGAGCGCTTTTTGTCTTGGTCTCATATATCCATAGAGCCAGGCTTGAAGGTGCTCTAGTAAGTGGACATGGAATCTGTTAATAATCCCATGAATGGTTGGGACCGTGCCCTTGAACGCATCTAATGCAATTGTGTGTATTGTCCACATTGCAATGGGTATTATTAGGGAGCAGAGTGTAGATGGGATCGGTGACTCAATCTGGAGCGCGAAGATACTCTTTGATATCGAGAATTCCTGTTCGTTTTTTATTCTTGAGCAGGCGTGCGACTTCCTGCCATATAGCTTTGGTTGGGGGGCATGTTTCTAGGTGGTGATGTAGGGATCCCCTCCTCCACATACTGCACATGTTTTGTGGAGGGAGTTGGAGCAGTCTGCCATCCTATAGGTCCTTCTCAGACAGCACCAGGCGTTTGCTCTTATCCTTGGCTGTAGGAATGGGTGGTGTTTCATTTTCCACATTGCTTTCTGTGTGGTTAAATCATAGGGAATGTCTAGCATATCTAGGTATTCTATCCTAGCTATGCTTGGGGTTGTTGTGAGCATATCCCTCTGGGGGTGGTTTTCTGGGTTTCTTAATTTGAATTGGGGGCTGTGTCGACCCCTTCCCTGTATAGTACCCATGTTCTCTATGGTCCATCCCATACGGCGGATAGTTCTGAGGATATGTTTGAAATGAGTGGAGGTTCCATGTGGACCTGTTGCAGTAGGGTGCTTGGCAAGGTATGAAAGTAATCTGGGTGGACTATGTGGGTTGGTTAATTTGAGCGCCTGTGCAAAGTTAGTCCTTGCTGCTCTGGACCAATGTTGTTGCGGGAGGTCTGGAGCAAGGATTTCCTTTATCCATGTACCTAGGATGTGATTGGCATGGCTCTTAAAATCTATTAGTCCCATGCCTCCTCTTGAGCGTGGACCAAATAGTGTTTCCATCCGTTTAGGAGGGTGAGAGCCAGGCCACAGCCAGCCCTGGATAAGCGCGCGAATAAAGGTTATAAAGGTAGGTGAGAAGGCTATCTCATGGGCCTGGTACCACAGTATTGGGAGGATGAGCGAGTTAGCAACTGTAACTTGTCCTGTTAATCCTGGGGGTTCTTACCTTGAGGGAGGCGACGCGTTTGGATACTCGTTGTAACAGGTTACTTTCCATTGTCTCATTAGCATATCTCCCTGATTCTAGCCAGATTCCAAGGTGTCAGACAGGAGTGGTGGTGGGAGGTGTTGCAAAGGGTAAAATAATTGGGTTTTTCTTCGAGTGTTGGTGCGAGGTTCTGATGTTGTGGCCCAATTGTTTGTGTATTTGCCTAAGAGGATAATTTCTGTCTTCCTTTTGTTGAGCGATGCATTGCTCACCTTGAAGTATTCCTCTAGAGTGTGTTCCAGCCTTTGGGCATCTTCATTGTTTGCTATACCTGCTACGCAGTCATCTGCAAAGGCCAGTATCTTGACTGTTGGATGCCCTTGTGCAGTTATCCCCATGAGATGTGAGTCAGTTACTCGGAGGAGCGGGTCAAAGCTGAAATTGTATAGCAGTGGGCTGAGGGGATCCCCTTGTTTGAGCCCTCTGTGTGGTTTAATCTTATTTGTTAGGAATCTAGGGCCACATACAGCCATGGTTGCAGATTCTGTTAGGAGCATCGCCCATTTTATGAATCTTGGTGGGAGTTTGAAGTAATGTAGACATTCTTTTAGGTATGGAAAACTAACACGGTCATACGCCTTTTCCTGATCCAAGAAGACCAGGGCACCAGTTGCTTTGGATTGGCAAATGTTTGCAACAGGGTGTATGTTGTTCCAGATTGAACGCCCTGGTATAAACCCAAACTGGTTGGGTAATAGGACGTCAGATGGAATTGCGCCTAATCTAGCTTCTAGAATTTTTGTTGGAATTTTTTTGTCAGTGTTGGAGAGTGCAATTGGGCGCCAGTTGGCCAGGTCCAACTTTTCACCCTTTTTATACAAGGTTGTAACGTAGGATTCATGGCCTCCTGGTAATAGGCGTGTTTCCAACAAACTTTAGTTCATTGATGCCAATAGGAGGGGGGCAATTTGTTGAAAATATTTTTGTAAAATTCGTAGGGTATCCCATCAGGCCCTGGGCATTTCCTATGTGGTGCACCGCGAATTGTTTCCCAAAGCTCCTCCTGTGTGATAAGGGATAATATATTGTAATTTGGTGGTGTACTTTGTATCTTGGCAGTTTGAATAAATTCTTTAATTTTTTGTGAATCTATTGGCATATACAGATATAATTCGGTGTAATAGCGGTGTACTTCCGCCTTGACCTCCTCAGGGTCAGTTGCCACGGTGCCATTGGTCTTGCAGACCTATGTGCACGTGGGCTGGTTTCCGCGGGAGTGGAATTGGCGGAAAAAGTATGTTGAACAGGTTTTTCACCTTCCTTTATGAACTTACCTTGTTTGATACTTTGATTCTGTGTTGGTGTTCAAAGATGAGATTGTTAAGTCGGGCTGAAATTTCTGCCCATTTGCATCCCCAATTAAGGCTATAGTCAGACCTTGGAGTATTTATTTCCAGGTGGTCTAGTTCTGCCAAGGTACGCTTGATTGTGGCTGTGTCCGCGGTGTACTTGCGATGCAATATGTTGGGTTTAATTGATTAAATCTTTTAAAATTTTCCCATGTTCCGATGGGATCCAAAGTGAATGGGGCTGTGAATTCTGGGTTTGTAGCCTTGTTTTCAACCCAGTCAGATTTCTCAGGAAATCTTATACTTTCTGGGTGAAGCTTTCTCCAAGGCGACACCTGTGTGTAAGATTGGGTTGGCGCTAACTGCACCATAACTAATTGGTGATCAGAAAAATTGATCTTTTTTGTTGTAAATTTGGAGATTCTTGAGTGGTGGGTTTGTGTAATGAGGATGTGGTCAATATGACTCATTGATATGAGCAGTCCCTCACGTATGTTAGGTCTTGTCATATGGGGAAGGATTGGTGAATTGGGGGAAGAGCATCCTGTAAGCCAAGAGATGCCTTTATTGTGTGATATTCAATGTGTCCAGGTGGGTATCCCCTGGGATTAGGCCATCGATCTGTATTGGGGTTATCCCAGCAGTTGAAATCGCCTAACATGATGATATCTGGTGTGTGAGAGAGAGTAGAAATTTTTCACAATTTTTTTCTCTCTCAGTTGCAGTGCATGGTGCGTAGATACATGCTAACGAAATTATTTCATCTTGGCATGTGATTGTTGCTACCAGGACTTGACCGTGCGAGTGTGATGATGAATTTGTAATTTTAAATTTTTTGTTGTTTTGGACTATCACCCCACAGTGAGACGTCCATACTGATTGTGATGGTGCGACCCTGGTTGACCAGGATTCTTCTTCCCCCTGTAGGCAGTGGGTTTCTTGGATGGCCAAGATGTCTACAAAAGGTTTTTGCAGGAATTCCAGCTTTTTGGCTTGGGATGTATGAGCCCTGGCTCCCGCGATGTTTAACATCCCTATTAACACTGAGGTGCCCGCGGCGCCTCAGGAGCAGTTGGGAGGACCCTCTGGTCCTATCCCACCGCGGCTCATTTTGGCCATGCTCCGCGTCTGTAGTCCAACTCTTTCACTGCCATTGTTGGTTCCCTTGATCTGACCCAATGATTCAAGGGAATTGCGGTTTTTTGCATTTGCGTCAACTTTTCCTGCACAGGTCTCATGTTGATTTGATGCGGGTTGTTGATTGGATTTTATATTTTGAGGTTCAACTTTGTTGCATTGTGCACCGCATTTTCACCCAAATTGCGGTTGCATTGTTCCTCAGTATGTGCATGACTGATGTCGCTTTGTGGCTCAGTCTGGTTACTGTGAAAATTTTCGACCTGGGTATATTGTTCTGATTTGTTTGTTCGGTGAATATCCAAAATATCCTCCTGAATTTGTCCGTGGTTAATGGCGGATTCCGCGTGTGCCGCCGCTTCAGCTGCTGCTCTCTTGCAGGCTTTTTGTGCTGCTTTACGCTGTTTACTTGTAACTGGGTCCACAATGGAGTATAGTCCATATTCACCTTAGCAGAATGGGTGGTGGCCATCAGTCATTTTGGTGAAGTTTTCATTATCTTCGTCCATAGCTTCTTCATAAAAATCATTTTCCATTAAGCCCTCTTTCACAGGGCATGCATGTTCCTTGTGGCCCAGTGAGCCACAGTGGTTGCAAATGGGTGGTGCGCGTTTCAGTGTAACTTGGAATGCAGCTGACTGGCCCCCATCTGCGAAGTGAAATTCTGCTGCGCAGGGAATTCTGGATAAATCCTCTTCCACTTCTGGGAAGGGGTTGATTACAGTGATAGCTTTGCCCATGCACAGGTCAGGCATTAAGCGAAATTGCTGTAATTCGAGTTGTTGGATTTCTCCATAGGCCACAAGACCTTTGCGGAGCTCCTCCTCAATTACCTTATGAGGAAGTTTGGTGGGGAGCGAGTCAAAGGAGATGAACAAAGTTTTCAATTTGTTCCATCTGGTGCGCGCGGTGCGCACAATTTTTTTGCCCTCAGGGAGGGCAATTTCCACACAGATTTTTGCTGCGGCATATGCTTCATTGGATGTTTTGAAACTAATATTGATTCAGCCATGGCCCATGTTGTTGGTGGCTACGTACACCGCGTGAGGGAAAAGTGAGGGCTGTGCCTCACATTTTTCTCCCACAGGGTCGGTGACTCATCCCCAAAGAAGAGTCTGATCCCATGTTCCACCTTTGACAAAGGTTGGTTGAATTGAATGTACATGTATTGCGCGTGCTTTACAGTAAATACCATAAACCCAGACGGTGTCTGAGTTTGCGATTTTTTTATGGCTTAGGTTCCTGGTCCCCTCCAGGGCGTTTCTTGCCCTTAGTTGCACCATTAAGCGCACCGCTTGCCGCGACGCTCGCCCATGTTGTATTATTTTTGTTATTGAAGTCACCCCATTTTTCCTGTGTGTGATTATCCAAATTTGCTGTTTGAATCAAATCATAGTAACTAAAGTGATTGTTACAAGAAAGAAAAGCGGCCTATCATCAGAATGGATTTGTTATGTCGCCATGATGGAAAGCAACACCGAGCAGTTTAGGATGGACCTGGCGGAACTGGATGAGGTGATTGAAGCAGCGATGGCTCATATTAAAGATAGGGTTACCATGACAGAGCAACAGATAATGGATGACGTTGACTCTATGACAGCTGAATTTAGTCAACTTTGTTTTGAACAGAGTAAACTGCAGACGGCTGACCATACAACCAGCTCTTTTGGGCGACCTCAGAATATCATCAGCCGCTGGGCAGATCATTAAATTGAAAAGTGTTAGTCAGGCAGATCAGAGCAAAGCTACTACCCTTCCATTCATTGAGACAGTGGAGTATGCAGATATGTGAGTCCATTTAATACCCTTTAACGAGACAACAAGGTACTGGTGCAAGAACGAGCCACCCTTATCAATAAAGTAGATGAAGCAAACTGACAAGCGCAGGACACTGGACAGCATAGTGCAAGAATGTAGGGCACATTGGAGGACGTTCTTTCATGGCTTCAGGAAATGGAGCGTAAACTGGACTTTGAGTGGGAATTCCACCGCAAATTGCAAAGTCAGTTCAAAGTGCTTCAACAGGAGATGCAAGACAGCTGGTGTAAGTGTTATTCAGTTAAAGCTGAGTGAATAATTGACGAACAATTTGCTAAACAGCTTGGTAAATGAGGAAAAGGTGCAGTCAGTGGCAAGTCAGGAGAAGAATGCTATAGATCGGCCAGTGAGTATCTCTCTGGGTTCAAGACAGTCACTCCTTACAATCCTACTTCTCCTTAGTCCACTTTGGAAGATTTGCATCCATCTGTGTGACCCTATGCTAGTTCACAAGGAGATGTTTCTGTTAGTCATTTGGAAACTGTTCAGTTGTTCATTGCACCCAGAGTCTAGAGCAAGGTAAATTTCTTTGGATCAAGAAGTTACCACCCTTCAGTCATGATGAAATATGCATGGATATTTAGAACAGTTAAAATTTCTGTGGAGTGAATCAGATTGGCAGAAAGCAAAAGTGTTGCTTTCCGCTTTGGACGTGGAGAGCGCCGACCAGGTCACCTGTTACCTCCAAAATAGTTCTGTATCTTATCAAGAGGTGAAGGAGATGGTGCTCTGTCTGTTTGGGGGGTGCGGCTAAGATGGCTCAGTGCAAGACCGAATTTCTGACCATACAGTTTCAAAAGAATGAGTCCCTAAAGGACTTTGCAGAGTGATTCATGGCTGAAGCTCATGTGTTATCAGGAGCCAATATTTTAACCACTGAAGATGTAGGTACAGTTATGACGGCTGCAGTCAAACCATACTGTGAACTTCATAATGCATTGTCTCATGTACTGGATGAAAATGTGGGGCTTCTTCAAATCTTGAACACTTTGCGCCATTTCTATGCCACGTTTAGTGCTCCCAATGTGGAGAGAAGGCTCCTGCTATTTCCATGGCATACTCCTCAGGATAGGGACAACAATGACCCAGTTATAAGCCTTTGGGGAATATCCATCCACCTTATATGTCAGTGGATACATTTCGCCCTCCTTACACTCAGCTGCCCCATCCCCGGCCTAACTTTAAGACTTCAGTTAACTTTTAACCCGGCCTTTCAGGTCCAAACTATAGAAGAGAGCCACTTATAAATTCTTGCTTCTCATGCAGACAAAAAGGGCATTATGCGTCTAATTACCCAGGCAACTAGCAGGTGTATGAGGTGCCATCTGTTATGATTGAGCATGGAAAAGCTCAAGTTGAGAAAAGAGGTGGTACGCTCTACCTCCAACAAGTGAATTTAATTGTCCCTAACAATCCATAGAGTATCTTTGCGTTGGGCTTGGAACCCAGCCTGACGACTTATTATACCAGCAACTTCTGGTGGATACCTCAGTCTTCATTCAAGAGAGAAACTATTCCCCTTCAGGCTCTGAGTTCTGCCAAGATGTGCAAAAGACATATGCATGGCAAATCCAGAAACAAAACGGCACAAGTGATGCTGGACCCTCAACGGACGTCGCCTCCTAGTGGGGTTAACATAGCCATTCCAGTAGAAAAGATCGCTCAGGAGTATCCTCATGTCAGTATAGATATATTCTCTTTCCTTAGTAACAAAAAGCTCTTGAAATTTTATGTAATAAACACCAATGGTTTTTTTATTAAGAGTTTACCTACTGTGATATTTTTGTTCAGAAAACAATAATCAAAGCTATTATAGATACTGGTGCCCTAGCTTATATAATCTCCACCAAGCTCATGACCAAGCTTCCGCTAAAGCCTGATGTGGATCACAGAGTAGTATATGGGACCGTGGGGGCACAGAGCACTATGGTCAAGGGAGCTTACAGCGTGTTGCCTTTGCAATTTGGTTCAGTTAGGGCTTCCACTCCAGCGGTGGTTTTGTCAAATAAAAACTACAATATGCTGATAAGTGCTGCATTCATGAGGCAATTTGGAGCCCTGGTCAATATGGAAAATAAACTATTAGTATCTTGGAGCAACAGATTACCATTTACTTTAACTCTAGCGGAATCCAAAAGGGCCTACTCCGCTCCAGTCAGATCAATTTGGCGCATAGTAAGAGGGTAATTTCTGTCCGCTATCAGCAAATGAAGCGGAGGACTAGAGGCCTCTCCAACCAGATATATGAGTACAAAGGTATTCTGCTACGAACTGCAAGCACTTTGAGCATACTTTATGGGCATCAGGTCATAATAAGAGAATGAGATCAGAATTGAAATCCCTGAAGGGCTATACGGGGAAATTGTGGGGCCCTATCAACAATTGCAGATTGCCTCATGTGGCTCCAGGGCTACTGTTTTCAGGAAATGGGGAAGTTCAGGTATTGCTAGCAAATCTACAGAAGGAGTCAAAACAATCCAAGGGCACCAAGAGGTGGTTTATTTACATTTGACACCTATTGATGAGGTTCACCATATTCATGACTTCAGATTGTAGGAGGACCTTGGCATACCAGTAAATTTATCATTCGGCATAATGGCAGTGGTTCTACAGGAAGCTCTAAGCACATTTTCAGAGGAACATAAAGATAAGGCGGTAGCTTTATTTGAAAAATAACAAGATATTTTTGCCTCTGATGACCACGATTTGGGGTGCAACTGAGGGGTGGTGCTTCAGGTAGATTAGGGAGATCTCCCTCCCATTTGATCACGGCATATTTGGCGCTTAAAGGTGGCAGAAGAGGTCGTCTCAGATGAGGTAGACAAATTGATTGAACAAGGGATGTTAGAGCTGTCTAAGAGTCCCTGGGTAATGCCGGTGCTTATTGTTAATAAAAAAAGATGGCACAAAGCGGGTGGTCATTGACTATCAAAAGCTCAATAGCATACAAAGAAAGATTCCTACCCCCTTCTGCACTTTGATGATGCGTTAGATCAACTTAGAGCGGCTAATTATTTTCTGTAATGGATTTGATATTGGGGTAATGGCAAATTGAATTCCCAGAGGCGTAACATGAGAAATGCGCTATAGTCACTTCAAAAAGGTTATTCCAGCCTACACATATGCCACAGGGTTTGTGCAACGCCCCAGCTACATTCCAGCATGCTACAATCTTAGGTGACTTGAAGCTGTCCTGCATTTTAGTTTACCTCAATGATATCAACGTGTTCTCAAAGATGTTCACAGAGCATCTTGACCACCTGTAACAAGTGTTTCGCTTACTTGCCAAAGATAATATTAAGGTAAAGCCTCAGAAGTGTCATTTTTTTCAAATATGCAACTGGAATACTTTGGGCTTGTTGTGGACCCAAAATGTCTTAAACTACAGCTGGCAAAAATGTTGGCTATAAGCAAGATGACCTGGTCAAGGAATAAACGAGATATCCAAGTGTTTTTGGGATAGTCAGGTACTAACGGCGGTTCATTCCTAACTTCAGTTGTATTGGGCACCGCTTTTGAGTTGTTGAAGAAAAATTCCAATTTTGACTGGATGGAACAATGTCAAAACACTTTTGATGTCTTATGAACCGCATTGGTGAGCATTCCCATTTCGCAATACCCTAACTTTGACAAACAATTCATAGTACAGATGGATGCATCACAGTCGCCAAAGGGGCAGCATTATCTCAGAAGTATGATGATATCATAGAGCACCCTGTCACATCTTGTAGCTGAAGCTTAAAATGTCATGAACGGAATTGCACCATGACTGAGTGGGAGTGCTTAGCGGTAAATTATGCATATAAACAGTTTTGAGTATATCTCCACGAGGTGAAATTTCAAGTGGTAATAGATCATGCCCCCTTACGCTGGCTGCAAATCTCTTTGAACCTGAAGGATGCTCACGCAATGGGTGTTGAAGCTCTAGGTCTAATATTTCAATATTGTAATCCAGCCAGGAGCAAAACATCATAATTATGATTGTTTTTCATGGCTACCATCGGTCACTACTACAGTGGATTTGGCTGGCATTATGTATAAGAAGATGGTGGTGAGCAAATACCATGATGAGCCTCCGCAAGTTATCAAAGTATTAGATTGGCTAAACAGGACACCTTCCTACATGATGGGAAACTATAAAAGCAGATTGGGGAATTGACGCTGAGTTTCCCTAAACCCTCTTATAGACCAGTGATTTTTATGGATGCACATTGGGCAGTAGGGCATAATGGATTGCAGAAAACTTTGTAGTTTTTGCGACCCTGCTACGGTTAAAGAGCATGTATTATGACGTGCTGGAGACAGTTTGCTGTTGTCATCAGTGCCAAGTGAAGAAAACTTTCCACAAAAGACCACATACCAGGTGGTTAAACCCCAATTTTACTAGCATACCGTTTCTCTTGATATGGTGAGGCATTTGCCCACTGGCGCAAAATTGATCAAAGTACATAATTGTGGCAATTATTCATCTGATGAAATGGGTGAAAGCCAGGGAAATTTATGATTTGGGGGCAGTCACTACCACCAAGTTTATTATGGAGTGTGTCATCCAGTGACATGGCTGTCCACAGTTCATCTTAACGGACAACAGAACCAAATCAATTAGCATATCCTGCCCAAGTTGAATGACTGATGGCAATCCGTGGAGTTTTGACTACACCCTACCATCCAGAATCCAATGGAATGGTGGAACAGGTCAATGGAACATTGATAAACATACTCCGAAAGTTTGTGAAAGATTGAACCTCTGAATGAAGTACCCTCCTACTCACAGCGTCTCTGCATATAATATCAGCTACCATTTGGCCATGGGCAAGAGCCCTTTTAAACTGTTATATGGTAGACATCCAGATTTACCTGCCCTGCTTTACTCTTGCATGTAGGATACTTGTGGCGTGGAACTGCACATTATTTGACTAATTTAAAGGAGACTCTAACAAACTACAATCGGAAGCATACTCTACCAGTTTGGATAAAAGATTCATGATCAGACGGCTGACCAGAGTGGATGTAGCAGACTCCTGAAGTTTGCTGTAGGAGATCATGTCTTGTTCCACGACCAACATGGATTTAGATGTAAGAACAAGCTTGCTAACATTTGGATCAAGTTGTTTTAAATAATTGTGAAAACTGGTATCAATGACTACATCATTAAGGAACCCGCAGGTGGTCATATTATCAACCAAATTCATGCAAAGTTCTTTTGAACATACAAGAAATAAGAGCTTATTGTCATTTCAAAGGAGGGGTAATGTTGAGAAAATGATATTACTGGATGATACGCTATATATTCTGGCAGATTGGAAATTAGAGTCAGGGTGAGTCTCAAGGTTGAGCAGAAAGTATATTGATGTGAAGCAAATCAATTATAGCCTTGATAGTTTAGCATATTAAAGGAATTTTACTGAAACCTCAAGATAGACAAAAACTCCTAAAATGGAACAAATAGGAAATTAAAAAGCAGAGGGCGGATTTGACCTAGAATACCAAGATAAGAGTTAAGCGGAAGAGTGAAGGGGAGGGTTTTTAGTAGTCCACAGTTAAGTTTGGCATTTTTATATTACAATAAAAGTGTCAATTGGGGCAATTGCTCCATATCTTATATATCAGTTTTTCTTGAGGATCAGTGATTTGCATATCAATTGTTTCATTGCTCAGTGGCTAATAACCTGTGCAAAACAGCTTGGTGGACTTAACCCATATTGGTGAAAAATTAGCATGTGCTAAAAAAATAAAAAGGTAAAAGATCCTTGCAGGTGTTCTCTCGCTACTTATTATGCCACTGCACTCTTGCACATGTATAATATATTAAAAAATTATTATTAAATTTTTAGCACTAGTGGTGCCCAACCCAATAAAGGGAAGCCCTCCACGCATCTTTATTTGCAAAGGAGCCAAACAAAGGGATTATTATAAATAAAATTGCAAACATGGCTCCTCAGCTAACAGCCTAAGAAGGCATATCAGAAGGCTGAAGCTTTAGTGAAGTTTTTGTTTAGTGCCCGCTTCAATTGATGGACCATTGTGGACAAAATAGGGGTTGGCGCATCAGCAGCATGGGGCATGAGGAGTTATAGATGGGGGTTTTCTTTGTTAATAAGGCCAGAAGTATCCATTTAGTATATAATTAAATTTAAGATTTCTGATTAAATTTAAAGTTAGTGAACAATTGGTTTCCAGTATTTATCCTATTTAATATCTCACAAAGTGAAGCTTCAATGAGTAGTGACTCTTACAATATCAGAAAAGTTGACTTTTCTTTTTCTTTGCAATCACTTTTGCAACCTATTCAATTCAAGTCTGAATCTAGTTTGATAATCTCACAGAGGAGATTAGTCTGCGCCCATGTCAGGGAGCAGTTGGGCAAGTAAGGTAAGAGGAGCAGGTGGAAGGCTCGCGGCCTCCAACATTTGAAAACGCCCTGGAGAAACCAGCGGAATAGAAATTTTTTTAAAAACTGGTGGTCACTATTTCCCCAGAAATACTCGCATGGCAAGCACGATGCAACCAGTACATCAACACGCCGCACTACCAGCCACTTTCATTAGTGGAATACAGAGTCCGCGTGTTTTTGGATATCCAACAAATAGCTTTATGGGAAAAATTTTGTGAAGATGTGCACACCTTTTTCCCAACCGCGGTGTACGTTGCACCTCACTCCATGTCACGCGGTTGGCTGGACCTAGGTTTTGAAAATAAAGAGGCAGCAGACGAGGCTGCTGCAGTGTGCGTAGTGATTGACCTCCCCTGAAGGGCAATGGGTTGTCAAAACCAAATGCACCAGATGGACGAAATCAAACCAAATTTTCCTCACGTTTGACTTCTTGCCTACTACAGTAAAACATGACATTTTGGAACAACACCTGAAAGATGGTCTCGCCATATATGGCGATATACAATCTTTCAAAATGCAACGCATCACGTTGATGCCACACCTGTGCACCGGCAAAGCCATCGCAGTTCTGACCCCAACCAAGGAGATTGTGAAGGACCTAACCCAGATCCCACATTCCACTTTTATTAATATCGAAGGGCACACCACCCACCCTTTCTGGGTGACCATGGACAGCGCGCCCCCCATCTGCACCCACTGTGACGCATTTGGCCATAGGTCACATGCATGCCCCATCAAGG
The DNA here is from genome assembly GCA_022478985.1 of Massospora cicadina. Classification (NCBI taxonomy): domain Eukaryota; kingdom Fungi; phylum Entomophthoromycota; class Entomophthoromycetes; order Entomophthorales; family Entomophthoraceae; genus Massospora; species Massospora cicadina. The sequence continues at coordinate 11,125 of JAKSZP010016533.1, read as the reverse complement.
AGGGCGTTACATTCCAAGAGCACCCCTCAGCAGCCATGGCCAGCGGAGAGGCGCACTACAAACCAACTGCAAGCACCAAGGAGGCCTTCCCATGGGGAGCACAAGGCTGCTACCTACTGGTAAAGCCCATCTCCCCACAAGAGTGGAAGAAGGCCAAGCAGGCCCACAGGGCTGCGGCCAAGGAAGTGGCCAAAGCCACCACCGCTATCCCACACTCCCAACACTAGGAGGACATCAAAACCTTCATGGTGGAAGCAAATTGGGAATCCATCATCCAATCAGATGGGGAAACCCATGCCAATTTGGCCTCCCAATCTGAGGATCTGATGGAAGATTTGATCTCACCCAATCATTGCAACCAAGCTCCAGTCAAAACTGACCTGGGGCAAATCTGACCAGAATTTTTTTTTCATCAATCAGAACGCTGATGCACCACAATCACCCGCATCCATACCGCAAAAAATTCGTCCAACATTGGGGAAACAAAAAGCAAAGGCAAAAGTCAACGCAAACCTCTCTGCTAAAATTAACAAAAATCCTGATAGCATTGCTGCTAACACCCGCACTGCCATGAAGGCCCATGGGGATCTAGAGGAGGCTAGTGGGCCTGGGTGCCCACCCCCTCACACCTAAGGTGCAATGGGGGAAACCTTCACTTTAGGGATGTTGAATATTGCCAGACTCAAGGCCTCGCCATCCTAGGCTAGGCAACTGAGTTTTATACAACAAAATTTACCCGTAAATATCCTGGCCATCCAGGAGTCACACTGTCCATGAGGTTCCGAGGATGCTTGGAAAACCATGCTCCTCCCATCCCAATCCTTTTGGTCAAAGCACTGTGGGGTGCTAGTTCAGAAAAACAAGTTTTTAAATTTTTATCATCAGAATCCTTCCTAAATGGCTGAGTCCTCATCATCACTTTCTCATGGGCCAATGTAGCGCACACTATCATCAACATCTATGCCCCAAATGGTGCATGCGAGCGTCAGGAATTTTTCTCATCAGTCAAATCCCTCCTATTACCCCCAGACCCTTTCATAGTTGGCGACATGAACTGTTGGCTAAACACACCAACAAACTGGAGGCCTTCCTCATCCCACGCCCCTCAGGGTCATGTAGAACTGCGCGTTCTAAAGGCCACCCTTGGGTTAATGGATGTGCTGCCACAGCATGCCCCGCTGCTCGAAAAAATGATGCTCCCCCATGTCCACAACGGCCAATTAAGGTCCATGACCCGCATTGATCTTATCCTAACGCCGGCAAAACTCCAACCCCACATCTCCCACTTCAAAACAACAAAAATGGAATTCTCCAACCACCGAATGGTCTTGATTACCTACCACCTACCCACCACAGTGGCCAGGGCCCCACACTGGTGTAAGCTCCGCCCCCCCAAACTCACGTCGCCAGGATTTTTCACCTGGGTAGTATCAGCAACTTTGGCAAAAGAGTTTGTAACACCATTTTGTGTGGACCCCATCTCCACATGGGCAACCTTCAAAGAGGGTACCATCCGCCACTATGCCACCTCTCCTCCAGATGCTCACAAGCCACATCAGCGGTCATTTCGCGCACCCTGGCAGAATTGGCACACCTGGTGTCCAACATCCCCAGTACAGGATACAGCCCTGCATGGGGCCGGAAGTGGGCAGAGGCAGCCGCCCACCTCGACGCGCTCAAAAGGCAACACAAACATTGGTTTGTGTTCAATACAGGGCCAAATGCATCACAAAGGGTGACAAGTGCACCGCATATTTTTTTAAAAAAATTTTTGCGCCATGCCAGAGTGTGGCCTGCACACAGGTGCGAAGATCAGATAATTCCATCATGGATATGCCAGCTGAAGTAGCAATCAAAACATAAAAGTATCACTCTGAGTTATACCGATTGATCCAATTCAGCTGGCCAAAGTGGCGGAATATCTCAACCAAGCCCACATCTGCACCATTTCTCGATACCCAAGTATAATATATTTTATTACTCCAAACGAATTATGGACAGCCATCCGTGGTGCACCTAACCGGAAATGCCCAGGCCCAGATGGCATCCCATATGAAGTCTACAAAAAATACTTCAAATATATATCCCCACTGCTGCTTGCCTCACTTAACCAGAGCTTTCTGGAAATGCGCCTCTTACCAGGAGGACAAGAGGCCTTCACTGTCACACTCTTCAAGAAAGGGGATAAGCTAGACTTAGCCAACTGGCGCCCCATTTCTTTAACCAACACAGATACTAAAATTTTAACAAAAACATCATGGCTAACCGTTTAGGAATTATAGCATCTACCGCCATCTCCCCAGAGCAATTTGGCTTCATACCCAGTATGTCGATTTGGGATAACGTGCACTCTGTGGCTAATGCATGTCAGTCCACAGCCTCTGGGGCACTTTTTTCTTGGACCAACAGAAAGCCTATGATAGAGTAAACTGGGAATACCTCAGGGCCTGCCTTTATCAATTCCGCTTACCCCCTCGCTTCATCAACTGGGTGATGCTGCTCTCAGAATCGGCAACAATGGCAGTATGTGGCCCTGGCTTCCTAACAGAAGTAGTCCGCCCTCAAAGGGCCTGCGACAAGGGGACCATCTTAGCCCACTCTTGTACAACTTCAGCCTTGACCTACTACTTCGTAATGTGAATGCCCAACTCACTGGGGTCCATGTGCCAGGCCAAGCACCAGTCAAGATTATGGCGTTCGCAGATGATTGTGTGGTTGGGGTGTCTAATAATCAGGATGCACGCACGCTAGAAGCTCTCATCCAGGAGTATTCCTGGGTAAGTAACGTGGCACTGAACGCTTCCAAAACTGAAATCATCCTACTTGGTCGGTCTCAGAACTACTGGGCCCCAGCAACTAGTTCCCAACCCGGCCCATCTGCTCACACACGTCCTCGCCCTACCATCTCATCCCACACCGCCCCACTGGTGCTCCCCTTCATGCCACGCCCTACTATTGGGCTAGTGCAGCATTTGGGCGTGTGGATGGAGGCAGGCGGATACACATCAGAGTAATGGAGTGCCATATTCTGGACAACGTAACGAAGTGATTCGCCTCTCTCAGAGCCCACCCCACTTCCCTTACTGGCAGAGTTGTTTTAGCCAACTCTATGCTCCTCTCCAAAGTCTGGTTTGGAGCTCACGCCATCCCCTTCTCCCCAAGCTTCTTCAAATCCTTGTATGCCCTGCTGCAAGGATGGCTTTGGTCAGGCCGCCCTCCACCAGTATGGCTAGAGGTCATGTTTGGCCCTCATCATCGGGGTGGCATGGGTCTGCTCGACTTCAGAACCCATGCTGCCATGATCTTGGGTACCTGGATAGCGGCCGTCACTGCCCTACGCTTCCCTCCCAACACTGGTCCCGCGCAGCCCGCTCCAACTTCTCCTGCGCCTTGGGCCTCAACAACCCATCAAACCTCCACTCCCTGATGAAATACCTGGCTTCACACCCATCGGCCACAGGCCCTCACGGTACCAAAACCCACTACAAACAAATCCTTCTCTCCATGCGGAGCGCTGAGTGGAGAAAATGTATTAGAAAACACACAGCCCAGAGAGGCTGCCCCTCTCCTCAGTTCACACAAGAGGTACAGGGGCTACCAATCCAAAATGGCATAATCCCCATATGACTCCATGTCATATCCAGTGTGGACTACCTGGACATGATGGACATCCCACACTCCATTGAGACCCAAAGAACAATCTGGAAATACGCTCACCATCCTCTGTTGCAACCTCAAGTCTGCTCCCATATGTGGCGCTGCCTGAGGTGGGTGTATCATACAGCTGAGCGCTCTAATGCTTTACACTCATCCTGTGTCGTGTGTGGCCAGTATGGAACGCTGTTCTACCGCCTGGAGAAGTTTCCTACCTCTAAAGTGATATGGCGCTAAGTTCAACGTCTGGTGGGCCAGGATCAAACGCATCCCTTCAGTCTGTCAAGAGAAACGTTTGCTCTATAAATGACCTCCCCCCTTCCACCCTCTCTCTGTGCTCTGGTGGTCACAATCGCCATGTGGACTATCCACAAGATTGTCTTGGACGCCATCGCAGGATCCATCCCCACCCTCCCAGAAGCTGCCCACAGATTCTGGTCTCATTTGGTTGACCCCTTTCAAGTGTGGATGCTTGGATACCTCCCACTGCGTTGCCGACAGCTGGTCTCCTCCTGGTTCATCAAATCAGACCCCTTTCTCCACATGTGTTCAATTGTGGCTACGGCCCCTTCACACGATCCCTCTCCCTCCCCATAAGTGGCGTTCCCGCTGGCAACAAGAGATAGCATCGCTTCTCTGGGGTGCCTTCCCTGGTACTAAGTTATGTCTCTTCTGAGTCATATTCAGAAGTGTTCATCCCATGGTCGGCCTTCCCCACAATAAATTCAAAACATTATCAGAAAAGTTGCGCTCTGTTAACCAAGTTACAGCATCCTGACAGACATTTTAGATATTAAGGTTTTTTTAAAGGTATAAACTTTGAATTTTAGCAACTACAGCTATTAATTGTAATTTGATTCTCCCAAATTTGATGTTAAGTTTTTATATATCTTGGACACAGAATTAGTATGTGGTAAAAATAATGTTTACCCGAGTTAGGTCACCATTATAGCAAGCTTTTAATAGCTTATATATATTTAAGGGTGTGTTAACCCTTGTGGGAAACCAGCTGTTTTTGGCTTGCTGGTGCTTTTACGCCACTGGGTCTCACAAACATTTATAAAAATTTAAAATAAAGCAATTGTTGAGGAATTGACTGGACCTAATCATCGGATATTTTATATCAACAATTATGGTTCAGGTATATCCTAAGTATCTGAACTTGGGACTTGCAGCCTAGCGATTTCACTTAATTATATTCAACTATGATGACATGGGCTCAAAGGCTTTGTTGGTTAGGTCGAACTTAAAGTTAAGTTTTGACTTAATGACTCAGGCACATGTTTTTTTTGGTCTATGTCAAAATTAGTTTTTAATGTCAATCAGGTTTCTGATTAAATTAAAATAAAAAATTAGTGATACAAATCACCTTGGTATGTGCTGCCAATTGTACATGAAAGTGAATTGGTTCAGCTATTTTGAAGATGCATATGAAACGCCATCTCAAGAATGATGACGGTGTTTACTCTGACTCTGAGGCTGAGTATGATGCCCTGAGTTGCAGTATTTGTAGACATCCTTACAAACTTTTTATGTGGCCTAGGGCCACTGAAAGTAAGGCGTCATGGGTAAGATGTGGTTACCATCAAACCCTATAAATAACCCTTGCATTTACACTAATAAAGACATCCTTTAGCTTATGGATTAAGTTTTATAATTTATCTTATAAACTTTTTGCATTATCACTTTATTTTATATCAAAGTTGATTTTCATTTGGGATCAGTAGGATCAGGGCAGCGTGCCATCATTTAAGTGAAATGACTGGGTATACAATTGAAGTATTACCAAAAAGCTATATCATAAATTTAAAGAACCATCCTGTCTATTGTCCTCAACAATAGATGCTTAAAGCTGCAGTTTCCACCAAACAACGAACCAGCTATCAGGCGAAGCCCAAATCTTAAACAGAAATAATAAAAATTGGATTTTTATGCTTTTTATTATAAGCACGAGAAAAGAAAAGGAAGCATCCCCCTTGACATCCAGCCAATCAGTATTTAAAGTATACTGAGGGTCAAGGGGAATTTGAGGATAAGTTCAGAATAGCTTAGCCTAGTCCAAATTGGGAAATATGTGATTAGAACCTATTGAGGCTTGACAAACTCGCATCAGGTTAACAAAATGATGGATGGGAATCGCTATTGGCCAATCTGTACCCATGAGGTAACGATTTGATATATTTCAGCCAATTCCATCTGAGAAAATTTTTCACCTTGGGGAACCCCGCCACGCCTATAAAAGAGGGGGGACCCCGCATAGGTGTTGGAATGGACCTGGGCATAGCTGGGGGAGTACCTTTTGATGGTTGCCCCAAGGTCTTTCACATGGTTGGAGTAATCTGACTGCTCAATTTTTGGTTTATTGCCTGTACAAGATTTGAAATGGTGTTACCCCAATTTGTGGGGTCCACTGAGAATCAACCAGGGTCTTTTGGTCAATTCTATTGTTGTTTTTTATAAAATTCGCTTTCCAATTCATTGTAAATTCATAAATGGCTGACATTTCCCCATTTTGGCTAATTATGACCCAAGACATTCTTCCTCTGTAGCTGAGAGGGCAAATTTCTGACATCACCCCCTCAAGTAGGTTGGGGGAGAATAAAGCTGAAGAGAGTGGCCATGTAATTTGTTGATGGTGATTACTGTAGCTAACGATTTTATGGAATACGCATTACCTCTTTCTATAGGTGATGGTATAAGGACCATCCCAGATGGATCCAAGCTTACTACTTCTAAGAGTGATGCGGTTATGGTTATATAATACCATATTAGATACTAGGATTGTAGGTAGGGGGTTTGGATCTCATTTGCCGCCTAACCCTTCTTTAGTCACTGTTTTTGCTAAATTGGTCATAGCCTCAGCTTGAAGTTGAATGATATACCGAGCCAATCTTCTCATGACCTTCTTGTTTTTCAACTCTAGAGGAGAATACATCTTTGAAAGAGGGCAGGTATTCCTGGTTCTCGCCCATACAAGACATGGAAGGAAGACATTTTCAAAATCTGGTGCTAGCTAATACGGTAGGCCTTAAGAGCACTGGGCAAGAATTGAACTCAGTGAAGTGGATCAGAAGAGGCCAATTTCCGTAGGATGGATACCAAGGTATCATTTACTCTCTCCACAGTTCTATCAATGGAGGGATTATATGGAGCTGAGAAAAGCTGTTGTGCTCCCATAAATGTGGCTAGGATTTTGACTACTCTGGAGGCGAAGTTCTTACCATTATTGCATAGTAGTACTTGGGTCAGCTGTGACGTGTGAAAATGTGTTGATGTAAAAAGGCAGCAGTGGCCTTGGTTATTTGGGCAGGAAGAGCCACGGCTTCCACCCAATTAGTGAAGTAGTCAATAGATACTAGGATAAATCTGTTTCAACTAGTAGACTGAGGAAGGGGACTAGTACATCCAAACTGCTGGTTGGAATGGTTGTTGAAGGGTAGTTGGTTGATACTGGTATCTAGTCTTGTTCCAGATTTCTTCTTACACGTAAGTCAGACTTCCAAGACGTCAACAATAGATTCCATCATACCATCCCAATAAAACCGATCTTTAATCCACTCAAAGGTTTCTTTGCCCCTCCATGACCTAGGGTAGATTGAGCTTCTAGGATAGCACGTATGCGTTCTGAGGGCCAAAGGTAAGGCAGCCATGATGCCCCCACCTGTTTATACAACTTACCGTTCTCCACTTTTGAAAATGAGAGTGCCAGTTTAAAACTTCTTAACAGGTTTATCCTCATCCTCCCATTCGTTGGGGGTCATAAAGAGGTCGTGTGACCTCTCCGCTTCACTATTATCCAAGTGAAGGACTGTCAGCTGAGTCAATTTTCATCAACCTTCATGTGATGGGTCCCAGCATGGTGTTCAATATTCATGTCGTAATGTTGGAGCTTTAGAGCCCAGTGAGCTAACTGGCTTGTAGGATCCTTCATATTATGTAGCCACTTCAACGAAGCATGGTTGGTAACTACAGTGAAAGTGGTCCCATATAAGAAAGGGGTTGTAGTGTTTCACAGCTAACAGACTTACAAGGCATTCCTTTTCTTTTACAATGTAGTTGCATTCCGCTTTTAAAGACATTTTAATGAAGTAAGATACCGGATGATCAACACCTTTTTCATCCAATTGGGCTAAGAAGGACCCAACAGCGTAGTCTGAGGCATCAGTAATCAAGATTAACGGTTTATTATAATCTGGGTGCTGTAGGGGTGGGACGTTGTTGTAGAAGTTGCTTCATCGTCTCATAAGCGGCCTTTTGTTCAGCACCCAATAAAAAGGGGTATTCTTGAATAATAGACGGACAAGGGGCTCACTGAGTTGAATGAACTTAGGGATGAACTGATGGTAATACCCCATCATCCCTAGAAATACCTGAATATCCCATAGATTTTTAGGGGGCGGCATTTTTGGGATGGCTTCAACCTTGTCCTGCTGGGCTGAATTTCTCCTTGGGAAATGGAGTGGCCAAGGAAATTCAATTTGCTTTGAAAGAAGGTACACTTTGAAGGCTTCAACTTAATATTGGACTTGCGTAACTGGTGAGACACCTCCTTCAAATGATCAAGATGTTCATTGAAGGTTTTTGAGAACACAGTGATGTCATCAAGATAGACGATGACACAAGTTTACTTGAGGTCCTGAAAGATGTGATCCATCACATTCTAGAAAGAGGCAGGTGAGTTGCACAACCCTTGGGGTAATTGTGTGGGTTGGAAGAGATCTTCACTACAAAAAGAGCGCAATTCTCCTGATCTTGAGGAGAAAGGTCCATTTGCCAATAGCCACTGGCCAAGTCCATGGCGGAGAAGAAGTTAGAGCCAGAGAGTCGGTCCAGAGCGTCATCAGTGCAAGGGATATGATAGATATCCTTCTTTGTGAGGTATTTGACTTGTGGTAATCCATAACTATCCGATGACCTCCATTTTTCTTTTTAGTTAGTAAGAGGGGTGAAGACCAAGGGCTTTGTGAAGGAACTAGTAATCCAGCGTCTAATAACTGCTGGAGTTCCGTCCTCATTTGTTGTTCCAACACCTTTGACTTGTGATAAGGTTTGGACCTAATAGGGCGGGCATCTACCACATCAATGGAGTGGCACCAGCCCTTCATGTGACCATAGTCAGTATCCAATTTGGAGAATATGTCACTATATTCATCTAACAAGGTATGAACTTTTTACAACTCCTCTGTGGTCGCTTATCAGAAATATGAGCATTGGGCAAGGTACACACCATGTTATCCATGTATAAGTCCAAATCCGTCATAGAGCTAACGGAGTGGATATGTTCAATGTCCTCTACTGGGAGTAGAAAGCCTCTACCAATCTCCTGGTGTTTCTGTATGACCATATCCTTGCTGGTGAGGTTTCCCAGTAGAATGGTAATTGGCCTCTGGTAGGCTGGGTCTAGGATCCCAGGCAATACACGAGGTTCCAAGGGGCTAACGCTTCAATACTTATGAGGTGCAACAAGAAAAGGTGTAAGATTTGGAGTGTGGTTTTAGTTTCAACCATTCTTTGTTCACCAGGCTTAATCAAGACCTCATCTGCTGCACAAAACGGTATAACGTCCTTAGCATCCACTGATTCAGGCAACTTTTTTGTGTTACGCCCATAAGTGGAATATAGCAGCGTTATAGCTGAGAAGGGGTATTCAACTAAGCAAGAGTATTCATGATTGCTGGGTTCTTTATTGGGTAAGATTAAATGGACTTTGTAGTTGAGTAACGAGAGGATCCCTTGCTTCAGGATGATTATTCCTTCCTACTAAATCATAAATTGAGTGCAATGAGCATATCATATGCGTTGTTGTCCAAAGCCACAGAAGGGGCTGATAGGATAAGCTTTCCAATTCGAATGGGAAGGGAAGAGTATGCCCTGATAGCATAAATATTATTGGGGCCAGCGATTCCAAATTCTTGTGTGTACTCCAATTCAGGCGCTAGCTTTATATTCTTGATAAGCTTAGTGGAGATCACGTTGACTGAAGAGCCAGTGCAAGGATGGCCATTATTCAGACTTTTTGAATGACCACTTCAACCTTAGTGAGGGTGCCTCCAAAATTAGGTGACAAGGCTAAGACTTTCTTGAGCCAGAAGGTGTAGATTAGCATTTGGGCAGCCTCATGGTTTCTATCCAGGATGGATTTCATGGTATGGAACCGCTGAACAGGTCAAATCAGTCTAGATATGATATGATCACTGTCGCTGGCAGTGTTGATACCTTTGGGAAACCCTAGAATTTGGCTGAGGTACGTTTCCTCAGGTATGGTGGTCTCATCTACTCCTCCAGCGTTCAAATGATCAGGAACCCCTACCTCAGTGGGGGCTCCCAATATATAGTAACTAACGCCATAATTTCCCCCCTCATATTCATCCTTAAGAGTATTCTCAACAACTGGCGAGGCCACAATGGAGGTAAGTGAGACGGCCACAGGAAATTGAATAGCCTTAGGGCGCGCATTTACCAGCTTAGCTGGAGGGGAAGGCACAGCAGCTTTAGTGAGCTTGTGCGGAAGTACTATTTGCTACCATACTGGTGTCTGATTCATAAGAAGGAGTGATAACCTTTTTAAGACGCACTGAGGAAGCTGATTTTGCAGGGAGGATAGGCATAGGTGAGCTCACCCCCAACTGTTCAACAAGAGGTAGCTCCTCAATGGTGAGAGCTGAAGGATTACCTCAGCTTCATTTGTCATGGCACATAAATGAAATTCAGCCAATCTAACAAAGCCTCTTTGATGTTGAGGATGGTTTTAAAGTAGCATTTAACTGAGATGAAATGCTTGGCTAGAGAAGGCTGAGATGCTAAACTAGTTAAAGAGGCGACAATAGCATAAAATAAGGGTAAGCATGTTTGAGGTTGACAACCTTTGTGCAGCAAGGCAAGATTGTTCACCAAAGGCAATAGGTGATTAACCATCATACAAGCTAAGGAGCATAAAGGCCTGTTTTTCCCAATGTAGACTCTGCTTTGATTTGAATTTATCCAAAAGAGCCTCCTTTACCTCTGACCAGGTGTACACAGGGTTCAGGTTAGGTACTATTGTCTCTTGTGCTAAGCGGCTTAAACAAAAAATTTGTGTTGAAATTTTTGCTTGTCAGTGGCACCATTCATGGCAGCTTCGTAGAAGTACAAAAAGGTAACAATGCTCCCTTCACCAGGGATGTACTTGTCTTGAGGGGAAGTTTGAAAGGACGCTGCTCAAGCTCCTTAAGGCGGGACAAAGTGCTTGCTAATTGCATTTCAAGAGCAACTATTTTTGGTTTTCAGGGATCCCATTGTAACAATTGCGATTGCACATGAATCCCATAAGGTTGGGAATTATGAGATTTATGTGTGTCAATAGTTGTAATTCTGTTATTCCGAGTAGGATTTTCCTATTTGGGTCAGTAATGGAATAAAATTTAAATTAATCGTTTCATTTGATTGGTTGTTCATTCTGAGGTTCCCCTCTTTTTCTCCGCTGAGTTGCCTG